>BSSO01002881.1:0-17953 GCA_030267885.1 Mesembryanthemum crystallinum
AAAAAAAAATATGTGCATAGAGAAACTAAAAATAAAAACTTAATGATACTCCGTGCATTGCATGGGATAAAAAAAAAAAAAAAAAACTAGTTGAGAGTATAAATCACTTAATTCGTAAAGCTAACAACACGAAACTTTGAAAACTAATTAATGAAGCAAAGATAGACCGCAAACTATACAACTTGTTCTTGCAATGATATTTTTATTGTTGAAATGTTGGTGAACTTGTCTCCTTGAGAGAATCAAGCAAAGAGGGTTAGTGAATGGAAATTTGAATACTTATCCTTGGCACAAATAATTAATCTTAACAAAGTCAATATGTATGTCATGTCATATTACTTAATGTAGACAAGAAATTTCGGTCATCTCTATGTGTATTTAGATCGACAAGAAGTCCGTAAAGTTAAATTCCCCGTAAAATTCTATCCCTATAAGGCAGCAACGTTCCATTTTAACTCACCATGAGAACGGGTTCCCACTTCGTCGTCCCTATAGCTTGTTTATCAGTGGATCAAATACTTCTTAAATAATCTTATGAGAACTTTTAGACCTGGTGATACCACACATCATTATCACGTAATTTCTCTCTTTGTATGCATTATTTATTTATTTTTTTCGGAAAATTCTTTGTTTGTAATTTTAAAACTCTTCATTTGCATTTATTAAAAAATGTTTATAGACTTATAGTCAAATTAGAAGGTTACTGACATGTCACATTGTACACCACCATAGACCAACTACACATATATGTCAATCTTGTTATATTACATCACATCAGCTTGACTTCATTTTGCAATTTGAAAAAACAAAAAAAAAAAAAAAAAGGATATGCACCCATCATAAAGAACTTCTTTTATTTTTTTTTAGTAAGCAGGTTTGTATGAATATGGTCCATACATATATGATAACTCTTACGGTTTGTAAGGTGATTCTAACTTTTAGTGGAGCGATTTTGAAATAGAATACAATTAAAAAATTTATTATTATTATTTTTTAACGTCGGATAAATAACTCCCACCTTGTCTATTATATAGTCCAAATTCATAAAAACACTCAAATACTCCCTCCGTCCCCAACTTTCCTTGACAAACTACTGTTCATTAGGGATTTAAGAATTGTAAATTTTGATTGTTTTGCACTTATTGAGATACATTAAAATAATATGTAGTGGGGTGTGAGAGAGGAAAAAAATCTTAAAAGAGAGAGTGATTGGAGAGAGAATTAAATTGGATTGAAGAGATAGTGGAGGGATAAATAAGGAAGGATATGAGAAAAATATTGGCCTCTTAAGGTAAGTAGGGGACTTGATTTTACATGATTTATTAAGGTAAGTAAGGGACAGATGGAGTATAACATTAGAGCATCTTTTGATTCCTTACCGTAAATGTAGTAAAATGAAAATTTTACACCATTAGCTAGATGAATGAAATAATGTGCAGGATGGCATTGAAGATAGCACGCAAAACAGGGGACGCAATTTCCCAAATACGGGCCGATACTTGATGATGTATTTAAGGTAACAACTACAACATTCATATGTCATATGATCTGGCCATGCAAATGGGTTGCTCGGATCGAATTCGGATCAGTCAACTTTAATTTACTTGTTTAGATACATTTTTATTGTACAAATTTTACGTGTATTTTTAAGATCCCAAATTAGTTTTTATCAGTTTTTTTTTTTTTACATCGAATTTTCGGATCGGATTAAGTTTTGCCAGGTTTTAATATAGCTGGCCCCAGACTCGATCTCTTACTCCATCAGACCATCACTCTCTCTCCCAGAAATCGGTCTCCAAATTTCTCATTACTAAAACAAAAAAAAATCCTCTCTCTGTCTCTTTCGACTTTCAAGGTACTCTCATTATTTATTATCCCTCTCTTTTTCTTCATATCATCATCATCATCTTCTTCTTCTCTGTCAATGCCACCAAGGTACTACAGTATTTGATTTTTCTCATCGCCTCTGTTTTTCTTTTATTTGCTATATTCCATCATACACCATGCTTTTTTCTTCGAATTTGACAATTACTTACTGCAAATTTGTGAGTTCATAGTTGTGGGTGCTTCGTTTTTTTGACAACAACATTGTGTGTATTTCAGAATTACTATTATTATTACTTATTTATTAGTTTTTGTCACTTTTTGTGTTACGTTTTTACTACTTTTAGGAATCGTGATACTCTCAACCGTCAAAATTTCTGACTGCTTCCGTTTCAATGTGAAATTCTCTATTTTTCTGGATCTTTGATTCCTTACAGTGGATTAATTTCATAGTATTATTTGAGTTGATTGATACTGAATTTGAATTCTACTAAAATGATGGCTGTTTCTGCTGTTTTTAGGTCATTGATGTATTTCTTAATTACTTTTGTTTTTGTTTCTTTAAGGTGGGTTCAGTCAAATTTCATATCAGTAATCATGGGATATGATTTTGCTTAGTGGCCATCTAATAATGCATTGTCGATTAATTGTTTCTTTTTTTTATTAGATACTTCCACATGAACTAGCGTGTTTGTTTGTTTTATTTTAATGCTATAAGTAACGATTCCTTGGGCAATTGAATGTTGTTATTAAATAAAAATCAGTAATTTAGTCCCCCATTAGGATAATACTAATGGTAGTATAATGTGCCAGAGTTATGATACCTTAACGTCACTAATGTATTTTATATGGACTATCATAGTTGTATATGATCTGACCAAAAAAAAAAAAAAAATAGTTGTATATGATTGTGATTTTAAAAGTCGAGGTTTGAATCAACAAGTGGTTTGTGCGATCGATTCGGCACTCTCATAAGGTTGTGGGTTTGATAATTGTGAATGGAGAAACTATATGCGGGAGCATTTTACTCTTTTATAAGCTTACTCGGTGCGAATAGGATTAGTCTGAAAGATTAAGATAAACCTTTGAGGCTTTGATTGAAAACAAAAGGTCAACTTCTGCAGGGAGTTTATTTTAGGTAGAATCTCAGAAAAGAATGGAGTTGTATTTGGACTTGTCTAGATGACCCAGTTGACTATGTTTAGTGTTTACACACAGAAAATATGACAAATCATACAGCTCATCAAACAATCTCTATCTTATTAGCGTTATTTTGTTGAAATATGTGAACTCCTTCTATATAGGAGTGAAGATGAGACTTACACGGCATGTTATTAGCCTGCTTTGTTGGCCAATCAATTGCATAAGGCTTATTTGATTACAGTCACAGCCAGAGACAATCATCATTGACAGCCACATCCACATGCCTATATATGTACCAAGCGAGGGGTAGTGAACACAATGTGATTGGATCAATCCGCGTTTGTTTGTGCTGCCCCAACCCGACCTGTAGTGTAGGGTGGAGTAAGCACAAGGGAAACACCCTGAACCTACTTTGGGTACGCCTGCATTGTTATTGTCGGTATCTTGGTATGTCTCCCTTGTATATATTGTACATCTAGTGTTCTTATTCTTACATATAGTGCATTAGTATCATGTGTTGAAGATTGAGGTAATTCCTAAATCCTAGGCATGTTTTTTTGGTGGACATGCAAAACTTATGATGCTGCTATTTACTTGTCGACTTGTCGTTGCCCAGCACGTCAGTATCATGTTTCTTGCTTTAGTAGTGAATTGTTTCAACTAACTAGTTGCCCTTTCTTCTAGGCCTCTTCGACAATTTTGAAGTGCTTTGGTGAAGTTTTTGAGTCATAGTAAGGAGAATTAGAAGAAAGACTGTTTGGTGGCAAGATGCACGGAGAAGAAGACGATTTTATTGTGCAGGATGGCACTGTGGATATCAAGGGAAATCCTGCTAACAGGAAGAAAACTGGGAATTGGAGGGCATGCACTTTTATCCTCGGTATGCTTTTTTTTACATTTTGTTTCCTTCCGAGAATTTAATCTTATTTTCCTGTCTTGAGTTCTTAAGATGATTTTTGCAAGTTAGAAAAATCTGATTTTAAAACAACATTTTGTTCTTTGGTAGGAAATGAATGCTGTGAGAGGCTGGCATACTATGGAATGAGTACCAATCTTGTGAATTATCTCATGGACCGTTTGCATCAGGGGGATGCTACTGCCTCCAAGAATGTGAATAACTGGTCAGGAACATGCTATCTCATGCCTCTACTTGGTGCCTTTTTAGCCGATGCCTACTGGGGAAGATACTGGGTTATTGCCATATACTCCATGATCTATGTTCTTGTAAGTTTGCTCCTCCTTTGCCCTTCTTTGTCCTGAGATTATTTACTATATGAGCTATGTCCAATGGTAACTGCTCAATTTCATAATAGATGCCCTGTATGCTGTGCAGGGAATGACTCTGTTGACACTCACTGCTTCTGTCCATGGACTAAAGCCTTTGTGTGACAACAATGGATGCCACCCAACAACAGGCCAAGTGGCAGCTTCTTTTGTAGCTCTCTATTTGATTGCCCTCGGAACTGGTGGAATCAAGCCATGTGTCTCATCCTTCGGTGCAGATCAATTCGATGAAGCAGATGACCAAGAAAGGAAAAAGAAAAGCTCTTTCTTCAATTGGTTCTACTTTTCCATTAATGTGGGTGCTCTTATTGCTTCCTCTGTTTTGGTTTGGATCCAAGCCAATGTTGGTTGGAGCTGGGGGTTTGCGATTCCAGCTGTTGCAATGGCTATTGCGGTAGTGTCCTTCTTTTCTGGTTCTAGACTGTATCGACTTCAGAAGCCTGGAGGGAGTCCTCTGACACGAATTGCTCAGGTTCTGATTGCAACCATCAGAAAGGCCAGTGTAAAAGTTCCTGCTGACAAAAGTCTTCTATATGAGACAGCAGATGAAGTATCCAAAATCCAAGGAAGCCGCAAGCTTGAGCATACAGACAAATTAAGGTAGGTGTATATGGAAAATTCTTGCTTAGCTCGTTCACTACTATCCTATTCCTATGTTGCCGGATATCAGTGTCAAATCAACTTCCTCATTATCTGAATATATCCAAATTGATTATACCAATTACCAAGACTATGTAGACAACATCTGTCTTTGACATTAAGGCTCTTTTCATTTGAATTGAATCACGTTGAACGATACTCAACTGACTATAGGAGAACTGAATGAATAGTACTAATGAAAAAGTAAGTTGCTAAATTGAATAGAATGCAGTATGGCAACGTTAAGATGAATAACTATTCTTGTTAAATTGGTTTGTAATTTCTGAACTTGTTTCACCCAATCACCTGAATATATTTGTTGAGCTTTTATTAGTTACATCTCGGTAAAATGTTTTGTCCAACTCATGTGAAATTTTCTTGTTGCCAGTTGTCTTGATAAAGCAGCAGTACCAGTTGAAACAGACAACATCAAGGGAACAGTAAATCCTTGGAGACTTTGCACCGTTACCCAGGTTGAAGAACTCAAAGCTGTCATCAGGCTGCTTCCAGTGTGGGCTACCGGAATTGTTTTCGCTGCTGTATACAGTCAAATGAGTACCATGTTTGTATTACAAGGCAATACCTTGGATCAGCGCATAGGGCCACACTTCAAAATCCCCTCAGCTTCACTCTCATTGTTCGACACATTGAGCGTCCTCTTCTGGACTCCAGTCTATGATATGATCATCGTCCCATTTGTTAGGCGATTCACTGGCCACGAGCGTGGGTTCACGCAGCTTCAGAGAATGGGAATTGGTTTGGTCATTTCCGTCTTTGCTATGGTTACAGCAGGTGTCTTGGAGGTTGCGAGGCTCAACACGGTGAAGAAGCACGATTACTATGATCTCAAGACCCTCCCCATCTCGATCTTCTGGCAAGTCCCACAGTACTTCCTCATCGGTTGTGCTGAAGTTTTCACATTCATTGGGCAGCTGGAGTTCTTCTATGACCAGGCGCCTGACGCTATGAGAAGCTTGTGCTCAGCTCTCTCTCTTACGACTGTAGCTTTGGGAAACTACCTGAGTTCCTTGCTGCTCACAATAGTAACAGAGTCTACCACAAGGCATGGCAAGTTAGGGTGGATCCCAGACAATCTCAACAGAGGCCACATAGACTATTTCTTCTGGCTCTTGGCAATTCTGAGCGTCCTCAATTTCATTGTGTATCTCTGGATTGCAAAGCGCTACACATACAAGAAGGTGAAATAGAGTTGCTGCTACATATCTTTCAGTTCATTACTTACATAGTTGCATTACTCAGTGAGGTGTGGTGAAGAAGTTGTAAATATTGGAATTGTTGTTGCGTTGTTACTCCTCTTTTTTCTTCTTCTTTTCTTTCTGAACCAGCTTGTTGGGTTGTTATTAATTCAGCTTAGAAGTGTGGAACCACCAAACTTGGTTGGATTTGTCTCTAAACTCATTTTAGTTGGTACAATTACAAACTCATTTTAGTTGGTAAATTGATTTGTCATGTAAAACTCAAATTTGGCCTATCAAAACTACTGAAGTTAGTTTATGGCTTTCTCGTTGATTTTGTTTCGTTCTTTTTACTAGCTTCCCTGTCTTTGATTGCCGTGTTTGATGAATCTACCAAGGTATCTCGGGGGTTGTTATCTGTTCATCTGTACTCTCTGAGATTGCTTAGTTTTAATCATCATTTTAGGCCAATTTCGCTCACTTGCTGGTGATGTATAATGTCATCTACGAGGGAACTGGCAACAAAGGACCATTTCGCTCACTTCCTGATAATGTATAATGTCGTCTATGAGGGAACTGGCAACCTTTGCGTGTTTGAAGTCATGATTTGGCCACGGGACTCTGTTGTGCTGTTGCATAAATTCAGCTGTTTGGTTGCTCAATGTTGTTACATGCTTTCTCGTAGTGCTTCTGTAAGGAGAAGCATTGTTGTACAACGCAGTTGTTGCATAACTATTAAGACTTGGTAAACAAGTTGTGATTTCGGGTTCGGCTATGTCAGCTTTCAGCCTAGGTTCAATTTCTGGATCAGAAAACATCTCTGAATACAAATTTCGGGCTTGGTACAGGTCAATTTGAAACAAGTCAAGTTCAAATGAACTTTCAAGTCAAGTCATTTTTACCATGTCTAATATTTACTATGCCTCAGATAAGTGAGTACATTCTTGCGTTTAGCACATCCCTTTTCTTCAATCAAGTTTTCATACGTAGTACACAGTAGAGACAAGAATACGTGTATGTTAATATGATAATTCTCCTATATACATTACATACCAAGCTAGTAGAGACACCTCTTGGACAGCAAACAGAACATACAAAACACCACCCAAAAAGGAGCTCCAAAAAAAAAAGGGTAATAACCTAATTTCGCTATGCACAAAGGGATCACTAGTCCTATCTTGGTTGAGCTCGTCACCAACCATAGATAGGATTTTCTACCTGTGGAGGTAAAAGATTCAAGTCCTTGCAATGCTGCTTGTCATAATCCCGTGATTGGGGAATTGCTCCAGTTGCAAGCCTCAGGATCTCGCTCCCAGTGAGACAATAGTGAGCGAATGCCAACCCTCCGTCAACCATATCTGATAGATTGGGCATTGAAACTGATTTTCCCATAGGGCTTTTGTTAGATTTGAGACGATTGCCTTGGTCGGTATTTAGGACTTGACTAAGATCAGAGTATTCCATAAACCTCTCGGTGGCTGCTTCCCATGAAAGTTTGTATTGTTGCTCTGGGGTTAGAGGCTGAGGTTCTTTAGCCAATGCTTCATTCACTTTAGCGACAAAGTCTTCAGATGTTTGGTAAGTCAAACAATTCGGGAATGACCTGAAAAACTCGTTCGAAGGGTGATCTGCACAAACTACAAACTTTCCCATTGCAAGCGCTTCGGCAGTAGCAGTGCAGAGCACATCACTAACACTAGGGTTTATGAAAACTTTGTATCTGCAAGCAAAAATTTTATGGTCAGGATTGAAATATGAGAGATTCTAAGAACCAGAAAAGATATGTCAGAGCACCAAAGGGTTCTTACCCATGGAGAGAATCATCAGCATGGTCTCTCCCCTTCTGGAAGTTGAGGTTCAGATTCAACTTAGTTGCTGTACTCTGGACCTCGTGTGCATCCTCTCCATTACCAAATACATCCAATTTAAGGCTCTTCAGCTCATTCTGGTGTTTTGACATCAAATCTATCAGTTCCCTATATCCTTTTGCCCACACCATCTTGCCCAAGAAATATGCTCCCTTAGAAAAGGCTTGCTGACCAGAAGCCCTTTCAGAAGCCAACTTCTCTCCAATTGCGAGGAATTTCGGATTGACACCATGAACATTACATACAACAGACTTGGGGAGGTCCTGCGTGGCAGCTGAAAGGCGAAGAACCTGGAGTACAGGCACCAACCATTATCTCTCAATGACACAGGCGGCAAAAACTATTTCCTAAAATTGTAGAAGTCTTCTGTTTGGGGAGAGAGGGATGATATGTAGAATTCATACACCATATTTGGCATAAAGAACTCTGAACATTACCTTGTGACAATATGCTCTCGTCACGATGTTATTTATATGCTTCACAAAGAAAGCCTGCAAAGCTCCGTTCTTCTCTCTCTTGATATATTCCAAATAGTTTGTATGTACAACACCAACAACATGGTTGAATTTAT
Organism: Mesembryanthemum crystallinum; assembly: GCA_030267885.1. NCBI lineage: Eukaryota > Viridiplantae > Streptophyta > Magnoliopsida > Caryophyllales > Aizoaceae > Mesembryanthemum > Mesembryanthemum crystallinum. The sequence goes on from BSSO01002881.1 coordinate 8,526, forward strand.
CAGTCCACCGCTTACCATGATGATACCAGTTCAAATGCTCTGGTTCTTCAAGGATAGCAATGTCAGCATCCTTTGACGGGATAAACTGAGAAGTATCTCCTGTTGGAATTATGCTACGCCTGTCTTTCGAGAACTGAAAACAATCAAACATGTCAATATACGGAGTTGAATTCTAAAGAGAAATTCAAAATGTAGTTATTAAAAGCAGTCCTACCTTCCCAGGGTAAAAAGATATTTTAAAATCTGTCTTGAAACCAATCCTTTCCTCAAGCCAGTTTCGCATGTAAACCTCCTGCTCCTCTGGTGAGTTGAATGTGAGGCTGTTAGGGTATACTAGTTCTTGGTCAGACTTACAAAGCCATGGAACCAATAGAGTCACATTTTGTTTTGCAGATTTAGCCAAATATGCAGCTCGAAACAATGGATTTACTGCTGTTCCTGTCATCCAAGGAAGGCTGGCAGTAGTGACAATAGCAACATGTCTCTTATTGTCAGATCGGATATGCTTCTCGAGATCTGACCAAAAGCCACCTTCATAGTGATGGCCCGTACTCTGAAGGACACTGGCTATCCTTAAATCGAGTTCATCATTGATATTATCACCATCAAGCACAGATGAATCCCCTCCAGATAAGGATTGCAGGAAGAGCTGGTTTTTACGTTTGCTACACAAACCCTCCACTATCTTGTCACAAATATCTGCAAATAAAATTTAAAAGAAGCCTCACGCTTAATCTAAATGCCCAACAAGGTAGATCAGAAAGCTCAGATTACAGACTAGAGTATCATAAAAGACTAACAGACTTGTCATGCCTAATATTGAATGGAATCCAATATGCTACATGGCAATCTCATATTTCCATTTGCGGGGTGAAATGTCACATTGATTCCTTATTTCAAGTATCACCATTTCTTCCCAGATTCAATGCATTAACCAGACCTGTGTTTTGAGGATAAAAAATTTTCACTCAAGTGACATCACTCGTACATAGTGTCTATCAAAGGCAATGGGTCTATGCTTTGTTTGCACAAGTCAGCAGATTTAGGGTTCAGCCATTTCACTCTGGCGCTGAGTTAGTGACATTCATCAATGTTGCCATTAACTTGGCTGGTAAAAGTTTTGCATTTACATAACTGTACAGTAAGGAAGAGAAGCAGCCCAAAAACAGTTGAAACACACGGTGTTTCACCAACTTAACAAAGCCCTTCAGTCTGGAAGCTAAAGGGAGATATATGAAGAAATGAGTATTGATTAATCTAAATGAGGATAAAACAAAAATTCATCATAATGAGGATAATTTAAAAAAAAAAAAAAAAATTGTATTCTTGAAGTTGCTCACAGAATATCATCACAGATTTATGTAGTTACTGAAGTCTACAAACTTGAATTGCTGTTTCACTGATGCCAACAAAGAATGTGTTTCACTTTATTGTAAAGATTTCCATGTTTGCGACATATGCCAACTTTTGTACACTTGAAATTTGAGTAATAGATGTTAAGCAGCACTACGCACCTCTTCTAACACCAAGTTGATCCAAAAAAGGCTCAGACTGCCTAACAAAATGTGCAAGGAGTTCCGTTGCATCCAATGGTGGCACTGCCTGCAATTCATACAAAATAGAGAAAGAGAAGAATATGAAGCCAACATCCCAGACCAGATCGAAAGAGAAAAAGGATAGCATCATTTTAGAAAGAAAATGGAAAGAAGAATTTCCATGTGACAACTACTTGTATCCATTCACACACTGCCCACAAATTCCTGTTCACTTGTGAAAATAATCAATTTATGTAAGCAGAAGCATAAATGGTCTTCTCTTCTGCAATATTATTCACTTTGCTTCGTGCTGACGGAAAGAAATGATATTATAAACTTGGTTAAAGAAAATTATGATATTCTTGTGTTAAATTAAGGTACCACTCTATTCTTAAACTACTTTAAGACAACAATTATATTCAGAATCACTGGAGTGCCAATTTTTACTTTTTATTTTAAATTTGTTCCGTCAGTTTTGTCATTCTAAACAGCACATTATGGCATACAAGTAAGAGCTTGTGTGGCAAGAAAAACATTGTGAGGTCAAATCACATGACAATTATGTATTAATGTCATGAGCCAGATTGTCAAAATCCTAATCTTCAAAATAGTTTTGACGTTAAATAAATTGACTCTTGAATAAAGGTTCCAAGAATAACTTTTTTTACCCTATTAATTACTCCTTCCGTTTCACTAAAATCTTTACGCCTTAATTTTACAAAGTCAAAGTATTCAAACTTTGACCATTAATATATGAAAAAGTACAATGATTTTCAAAGTAAAAATAATATTTTTGGATTCATCTTAAATAGTATTTTCAAACTATCAATTTTTTTTTTATAAGTTTTCGAGTTTACATACATACAATTATTCATGGTCAAAGTGTTGTCTTGAAGACTGTACAAAGTGAAGGCGTCAAGATTTTAGTGAAACGGAGGGAGTAATATACATATGCATAAACCTTTTTATCATATGTCAATAATAAGCACTAAATATGGTTCAAAATAATATGATTGAAATTCAATATGATCATGGAACTCTCCTGAAAAGAAAATTTTTGGTGCACTAGAAAGATCTTGATACATACTTGAAACAAGATGGGTAAAAGTTTTATCCAAAGGAACAAAATCAAAGGTCTGAAAAAAAAGAAGGTTCACGGTAGGGCTATGAACTATGATAAAGAAGTAAACAGGAAATTTTGAGAATGACATACATATACTATATCAATTCGAGTCTTCCACCCCACCCCCAGCCCACAACCCCAAAGGAAAAAGAAAATATAATGAATAAAAGCAAAACTACTCCACGTGTACAATGAAATAGTGACTTAATCCATACAAATGATTTGCATAAGAAGATCAAGTTGTTAAAGTATATATATATATAAATTCACACACTGACAAGAGGCAAGATGTAAAACCCAGATGACCAACCTGTGTATCTTGAGACTCCCAACGGAATGCTTTCTGCAAAAGTAACATTTGAATATACATCATCTTTCAAGCAATACATGAACATTCACTATAAACTTGCAAGACAAATTCCCAGAAGTCAAAAAAGACAAACATCATGCAAATATATTTGTTATTTTGCCTTCTAATAGGAATTAAATTCTCAACCTCACAATTAGCGGACAATACTCCTAATCATTAACGTATCTCTTGATTCCTTTAGTGAGCAAATTTTTGATATTCATGTCATCATGTCAAGTACTGTCTACACTATAATAAATTAAATAACATGCTAGAAACATACATAAATTGTGAGTATGATGCACAAATAACAGCCAAAAAAAATTCAAAAAGTCCAACAAAAGAGAATACAGTATGAGCAGAAAAAGAAAAGAAGTGGAAATTATACACTTCCTCTTGTTCTTGCTGCTTTCAGTCTCCCAATATCTAGTGACGTACATTAACTGTAGTTAGCAACGAGATTAGCAGGTCATGGTTTGCACTCATTCAAAGGACCCAAGTACTATCACTACACATTATATTTTCATTCAAATCGAACATCTACTTGTGACATGCTAGAAACAATGATGTTTATAGAAGCTTCCAGTACATAAGAACAGCTAGCTACGACACTCTTATCCAGACTCCACAATACCATATCTGAGTCTATAAAGGGGTGGCCACATGGTTTAATTCTTTAATTATTCCAAACAGAAATTGTCCAGAAGATGTTCCAATCAATTTCAATCTTTATGACACAACTCCCCGACTCTTCATCCCCCCACCCCAATAAAGCTGAGAGAAAGACCTAGACATGAGATAGAAAACCTACTAGAGAAATTGAACTCTTTCAAGAATTTAGTAACTCACCCCGGATGAAATAACCAAATAGAACTAAAAGCAGAAGATGTACTCAAGGAAATATCACATAAAAAAATCCATCTATTGACTTTTGATATTGAATTCATCTCAGTCAAAAATCTACTCCCTACTACAGCAAATAAATAGGAATTAAATGACATGTGCCAGCAATCTAAACATTGCAATTGACCTGATACATAATAAGCTTCAGAAATCTTTTACTGTTTTCTTCCCCTGTCCTTTTAAGTTGTAAGTTTTTGTCTCAAGATTAGCAACAACAGTAAACTAAAACCTAAGCCAAAATCCAAGGTCTCAGCAAGACTTTGACCAATCATATTTCTGAATCCCTTCTCCTCTCTTTACTCTTTCTTCACTCTTTCTTCATTCATTTCATTTCACTCACCCTGTTTCGTCTAAGTAACCGTGATTTCTAAGTACAACATGTTACGTTAAAAAGTTACCAGAGTTAACAAATACTAGGTAGCACAAGTATGTACTTACTACTTAGTGCAGCAATACTAAAACTTTGCTCAATTTTCCAAAAACTATGAAACAACAATAACTACCAACAACATTGATGAACTTCCAACATCCAAAACTCAAACTATGCAGCTCAAAAACAGCACAAAAAACCAATGTAATCCAAACATTTGAACAATAACACTTACCAAGCTAGACTTCAATTTCTCCATCAGCTCACCATTCTTCCACCCCGCAAAAATCTCCTCCGGCGATTTCTTTGCTTCGAACTCCTTCAACCGTGTCTTCAAAGCTCGAATCGGCTCCCAATCCTTAACCCCTTCATCCCCATCTTCACCCTCCGTTTCCCCCTTCCAATCCCACCTAAAATCCTTGAAATTAACCCTATTCCCTTTCCTAATTCTCACTCTCTCTCCTCCCTCCACCTCCACCACCTCCTCCACCAGCGCATTCTTAATCGCCGACAAATCGATCCGAATCCTCGTTCTAGGGCTCCACTTCTCTAGAACCTTCCGACTAAAATCCGGCGAAGAGTAAACCCTCCGAAACTCCGACAGCTTCGGCTGCAACTTTTTCACAAAATCCATCTCCGCCGGCGCCGGATATGATGACGACTTGATCGCCGGAACTGAAAACGCCGACGCCGACGAATTAATGAAGTTCTCGAGCTCCCTATCGAACGACGACGCCAAATTCTTGAACGAATTTGCCCTATCTTTCATCAATCGTAAATCCGCATCGGCTGAGTCTCTCACCTCTCTCCACCCCTTGGATATGAAGGAGAATGCGCTCGCCGGAGCACCGGCGGAGGCTGTCGCCGGAGATGAACCTGTTGTTGATGAGGCTGTTACTGTTTGAGGGATGAAATTGTTCATGATTTTAGGGTTTTAGGGAAGAAAAATTAGAAATGGTGGGAAATTTTTAGGGTTTTTGATGAGGTTTGAGGTAAGAGAGAGATTTGGTGGGTGGTAAATGTTGGTGGATTTTGGTGGGAAGTTGAAGGTGATGATGACAGAGAGAAAAATGAAGAAGTTGAGATGGACAAAGGGTGTGGGCAAATATTTAACGGTTTTTTCCATGAAAGAAGAGAGAGAAAGAGAGAGAGAGAGAGAGAGAGAGATGGGGGTGGTGAAATAAAAGTATACAAGTGTGTGGACACGTGAGAATTTGGAGATACTCAAGGATGTGATTGGCTGAAAAGGGTGAATGGTAGTAGGACACAAAAAGCAAGATGTTTTCTTTTTTTTTTTTTTTTTTGATCGTGTAGTTAGAGTCTGAAACTGAATTGATGTGTAATCTGTAAGAAAATGTATACCACCTCAACTGTACAATTAGAACTGAACTGAGTTGAATTGAACTGAATGATTTGAACTGAATTTGAAATGCAATTCGATAAGGTGAAATGAACACACTCAAAGAAAATATGTTACTCATTTCAATTTATTAGTTAAGTAGTATTCAGCTTAGTGTAATTCTACAACTTATTTTTTCAATCGCTCTTGTTTAAGTTAAATGAACACGCCATAAATTGGATGAGATCAGAACAACTGACCATATCATATGAAAAGATAAGTTGCAAAATTTAACTGATTTAAATACTGAATGAGAATGATGAGATAACAGTGCCTTTTATCAGCTCATAGTATATTTGACATGGCTAGTTACAAAACTATTTGCAAGATGTGAAGGTGTTTGAAAATTGCATAGCTCTAAAAGCTATTACAAAATGGCTTATGGTATGAAAAATGTCTTATCAATGTAGGGTGTATTTGCCTACCAAAGTCATCTTTGAGCCTCAAAATAACTAATAGCTCCAAACAGCTCCTCACCAGTCACCAACATGGCATTGTTCATAAATGTTTGGTTAAATACATGTTTGGAACAAGCACTTCAAGCACCAGTTTTCTCAGCTAACAGAATTGCAGCTAATTGAATATAAACGTTTCTAAATAAAAAGTATCATAGTTAATTTTCCATTTCAAACAAAGTTATTTTATTTTCAGGTAACACCCTTTATGTTAAATTATTCAAGGATTAGTATGATTGACTTTGATAATACATATTACGAAGTAATATGACTGACTTCCACTTACTTATTTCACTATTAACGGGTACATTCAAGAGTATAATTAGCATATTTATTGACGAATAACAAATTTAAGAAAATTACGAAAAACAGAAAATAAAGTATTATGAACCACTATCTTTCTAACACATGGGACATGGCCCATACATTCTAGAACTCGGTTCACAGCATACACAGACCGCAATTTGTCCATTTGTCTTAGTACTAGTGTCACCACTACGAGTAATGTTACATCCATATCTGATATGGATGAAATTTATCTATATCAAATAGGCTAAACAATTTTTATACTTTCTATTGGTATATTCAAAACTAGAACGGGATAAATTATGTTTTACGAATTTTTATTTATCCCGTTTAGAGTATTAATACCTCGTTAGAGTGTGAAGTACACATGATATGGATGAATCTGATATGTATGTAGTATTACTCTCACTACCGCCATCTTTGATGAAGAGAAGAAATTAAATAATTTATCAAGAATCGAGATGGGGAAGGAAAGAGAATATTCTAGGAGTAGAATATGCTAGATGAAATGAACGGATAAAACAAGAGAGAGAGACTAGCGTGTGGGCCCCACCCCTGCTTTGATCTGGAGTAATCAAGCACGTGATCAGTGTTGTTTGTTTTAGTTCGTTGGGTGGGAGTGGGACCCGTTTGTGGTAGGTTCAATGTCGACGCAATTAGGCAAAATACCATATTAGGAAACTGGAAACATAGTCCATGTGATTTGCGGGAAGGGTCTCCTCCTCTGCCTGAACCCGCCCGTCCATCTTTGATGGGTTGGCTTATCCGACACATGTAGTTTGCGTGCTATTACATGAGTCCTTGTAGCAAAAAAAAAAAAAAAAAAAAAAAAGAAAAAGAAAAAGAAAAAAGAAAAGAAAACATAGTATAGTAATTAGGATGTCGACGTCTTTGTTAAGATCAAGCTAAGCTCATTTTAGTTAGACTTTTAGTTTAAAACATGTCTAATCGTAGTTTGATTCAATCTTCATTCTTTCATCGTCATGTAGTAGTATCATTTTCGTGAGTCTTGCAAGCAATGAATTGAATCAAGCTCTTATCTAATCTAATAGGAGTGCTTCACTTGTATACATATAAAGCAATTTTAGAAGTTGGATGATTAGTCATGACTCGTGAGTCATTAGTAACTTGTATCTCTCCGTTTATATCTGGTTTAAGTCGACAAACCTCCCTCATTTCCAAATAGGTAATATCTATACACTAAAAGTGACTTTATTCAATCATCTACTACACTAATTATAATACAATAGGTGTCTACTCCACTTGATCTATATATACCCATGTAACTAGGGTTATGCCCTGATCCCTCCTCCTCCCGAAAAAAAAAAAAAGGTGACGTTTACTTGAATATATATACAATGATTATTACAATTTAATGAGCATTATTTAGTTGTAAGGACATGTTATTTTCAACTTGTTTGGATAAGTTTCAGCTCTGATAAGTTAAGTTCTTACAACTTATTTTTTTTTTCCTCACAAACTACTATTCATTCAGTTCAATTCAAATCGGATCAGTTCATTTATAATAAGTTCAGTTTAGTTCTAGTAAGTTCATTTTAGTTTCAATTCAGTCAAAATAAGTAGATTATAACAAGCCCCATGCTCATAGTTATTCATAAGATTTATAGTTGTTATAGTCAGTTATAAGTGTCATTATTTCTAATCATATATTGATGATTACATGATTGTACTTGATTAACTAAAAGTACATTGACTCGTGTAATCGATTAAATTATTCCACATTTACTTGACTACTTCCACTTACTATGATAATGCATTAGGTCAACTTGAGTTGGGTTAGTTATTTCGATTTTCGGATCAAATCAGGTCAGATTAATTTGGGTTTTGATTAACACTGATTTTAGATATAAATTAAATTTCAAGTTATATCAATATGAATTAAACTTATTTTGGATTAAATTGTGCCATAATAGAGTCACTCTACTTTGTTTGCCATCCCAGTGAAGAACGATGGAAAAGGTCAATATAAACATTGGCTTGATGTTGCAATTGAGAAGGGCATTTCGCTAACAACCACATGAGAAAAAAACCAACAAAAACAACTCCCAAAAAGTTCAAAATAGCTATTTGGTCACATTTGCACGTTGGAGGATGGGTCAATTTTGGCGATATTTATTGTAATGAACAGAGATGCAAATACACACATCACCATTCACTTCATTTCATTTATTAGATTCATTTTGATGTCTAAGAGATTCGTGGGCTACTTCAATTATGAGCCCATCATTTTCCTTTGATTTAGGGCCGATCCTGAAAGTAGGTTAAAAGGGTTACAGCCTAGGGCCCATGGGTGGCCCCACATATATAAATTTTTATTGGTCATGACCTTATCAGTTCATTCATATGATATATTTTTGTGATTGAATTAGTGTTATAATTCTTTGAGTATAACTGGTAAAGCATGCTAATACATTATGTAAGTTACGAGTCAAATGTTATGAAAGATCTTTCTTCTCCATTTTATTCTTCTCTTTTGATTCAGGTATACAAATTAGTAAGACATTACAAATTGTATAATATACATTTTCATTTTTGAGAAAACATCGAGTACCCTCATTTTTATTTTGCCCTAGGGCCCATAAAAGATCAGGATTGGGATTGCTCTGATTAGTTCTTCGTGTGCTTCATCCTATATGCACTTGATGTGAGTTCCGTAAAGGTTGAGGTAGATATTGATATGGGGTCTATAAGAGTCAATTTCACTATACTTGTGGAAAAATATATGAGTTTTAGGCAGGTGATATAACGATAACGTATTAGATTATGTTGGGTTCGAGTGAGAAATTTTCATTTTCATTTGCCTCTAGTTTACTCGTCAATAAAATCTAAGGCTACTAAATACAATTTATGTTTTCCCCTTAAAAAAAAGGGAAAAGAATTACAAATTAGGATTTGGTACATAGGGCTGTAAACGAGCCAATACACTCGTGAGCGGCTCGCAAACGTACTCGGTCAAAGCTCGCTCGA
>BSSO01002882.1:0-17953 GCA_030267885.1 Mesembryanthemum crystallinum
ATACTTTTGTGTGCATCTCCTAGTGATTGTCGGGGAGATAGCTAATTTTGCTGCATATGCTTTTGCACCTGCAATTCTTGTGACGCCTTTGGGAGCCCTTAGTATCATCTTCAGGTAAAAAAACTGCAGCTTTGCAATTCGAAGTAACAGACTTATATTCTTTATCCTCTAAAGATAATTTCTGTAGTGCAGTGCAGTGCTAGCTCATTTTATCCTGAAGGAAAAGCTGCACATATTTGGTGTACTTGGTTGCATTCTCTGTGTGGTCGGATCTACCACTATAGTTTTACATGCTCCACATGAGAGGAGTATTGAATCTGTTAAGCAAGTATGGCACCTAGCCAAAGAACCAGGTAATTGCAGATGGACCTACAATCACTTGGATTTAATCTTATCTCCCTGCATTCATTGCAACCATATTCATTGTTCAAGCATTTATATGTGTCTACCTCTTGATTCTTTGATGGTTGAGCAATAGTTCTTCAATTAGCTTAACATTCCCTTTATTGTACCCCTGAAACCAACATAAGATGTTTACTTTCCTTGTCTCACTCATTTATGTTTACTCTCCTTGCCTCACTCATCTACATTATAGACATAGTGATTGGTAAACTTTGATGTTAACTGCCTTCATGTGGTAAAGGAATTGCTGACGAGAAAATATCTTTCTGAGCAGGTTTCCTTGTATATAGTGCTATAGTCGTGGTAGTAGTCGGTGTCCTCATTGGCTACTATGTTCCACGTTATGGGAAAACTCATCTGATAGTATACGTTGGAGTTTGCTCCCTCATGGGCTCTCTTACGGTATGTAATGAAAAGGATTTCTACATGCACACTGTTGGCGTCTAGCTTAGCTACTTGTTTCCTTAACTCCTTGCATTTTCCTCCTGTAGGTTATGTGCGTTAAAGCTGTGAGTATCGCCTTGAAGCTATCATTTGAAGGGATGAACCAATTTATATACTTCGAGACATGGTTCTTCACCATAGTCGTAGCTGTCTGCTGTCTCTTGCAGATTAACTATTTGAACAAGGTACTTTATAAACTGTAGGTTTTTTTTGGGCCATCAAATCATCCATTTGTTTAGTCACTGGCTTTGAAATGTTTATTGTGAAATTGCTGCTTTTGGCAATATTTTGCTTCTGTTTCCTGTTTTTATTGCCTATGACTCACCAAAAAAGTGATTGGAGAGAGCAAGTGATATTTTGACCATGTGAAGGAGAGAGAGTGTGGGCACGTGGGTGAGGGTAAGTTGGTATCTTTATTGCAAAAAATGATACCAAAAAAAGAAACATAACTTTTATTTTGGTACGGACCAAAGAGTGACAAACGTAACTTTCATTATGGGACCGAGGAAGTACAATAATTTGTAAACCAGAAATGTTTTTACAAGCGACTTCAAACTTCTCAATTGTGAACCACATACTTACTCTGTAGTTCATTTCAAAGCTTGTCCCAGTTCTTCAATTAAGATATGGTGCTACTTCGATATTGTAACAATCAGCAATGGGATGAAAATGTCTGAGCTCTTTTTTCCTTTCTTTTTTTGTTTTTTTGTATCCTATATCTTGATTCTCTAGAAGAATGGATGGCTTCTGGATAATGTTCATATTAGCTATTTGCTTTCTTTTTTTTAGATACTGGATATAGGTGTTTACTGATGACAACTACTGTTTTACTTGGCCAATGCGTACGCAATCAGTAATGTTAGGTCTACAGCTGGCTAAATCTGCTGGTATTAATTGGTATAGATGGCTGTACTTCAAATATTCACATATGTATCCTTAAATTACTGATGTAAAATGTACACATCCAGGCATCCCAGAACTTGCACAAATTTTGTCTCTTCCTGTTTATGTTTTCTTTCTTTTTGTATTGCCTGTTTTGCACTTGTTTGGTGCATGAGCATCAAAATAAGCTCTTCTTACTTTGGGGGAAGCTTATAGCTTATTGAAGGAAGCACATTGTTGGAAAAAAATAAAAGTGAGCAACCCAATAAGCAACTTGAAGCATGTTCAGTAGGTCTTATGATGTGAGCATCGCATGCAGATGAGAAATATGTGATATATTCTCTTATCCAAATCTTTCATTTGTTGCCTTGGGTTTAAAGGATGTGAAAATAGTTTTACTTCACTTGATGTGGTCGTCCTGTTAGTTTTCTAACAGTTAGTCTGACAATGAACTTTGTATCTTAGCGTCATCCTTTTCTAATCTGATACATATCTCACTATATTTGTTGAGCTTTTATTTGGTCTTCACTCTTTCCCAAAGGCTGAACTAGTCTCAAATCCTTGCAGGCACTGGACACCTTCAACACGGCTGTTGTATCACCTGTCTACTACGTCATGTTTACTTCACTTACCATCCTTGCCAGTATGATCATGTTTAAGGTAATGCAGTGCATTTCTGTACATCTCCAACTCCTACCAAATTGATTATTTTGAAACATGTCTACCTTAACTGATATAACTGTACTCTGACAGAATGAAATGGCTGTTCCTATAGATTAAGAAAGGAACTTTGAATAGTTTTGTGTGATGATGTATCCCGCATTGTTGGTGAATTTTTCTACCCAAGTGACGTTTTTGACAGCTGAGAATTAAGAGGCTGTTTGGCATAGCTTCTATTATTTTGAGCTTCTCATTGACAAATCTCTCTCCTCTCTTCCTCCTCCTCCCCCTCATCCTTCACTTCCTTCTCCCCCAATAGCCTCTAGAAGCCAAAATGGGATTAGAAATCAAAGCTTCTTCCCTGATAATTCTTTTCTTGCCCCATTTTGGGATCTTGGGGAGTTGGAAGTGAAGGAGGATTGGAGGAAGAGAAATTTGTGAAGAAGAGACTCAAAATCCTATAAGCTTGACCGAACAAACCTTGTATCAGTTTAATTATAATTCCATGATCTCTCATTAAGTTGCCTAGCTTTCCGTTTGCATGTGGCATTCAAGTGTTGATATTTTGTCAAATTTGGCTGATGTGCAGGATTGGGATTCTCAGAATGGCTCACAAATTGCTACTGAATTGTGTGGATTTGTAACTATTCTTTCGGGGACATTTTTGCTTCACAAAACTAAGGATATGGGAAGCTCACCGGCAGCACCACCATTGTACGATAACTCAAGGAGTTGTAGTGGCAATCCAAGCCCAGATCGGAGTTCTAGAGGATAAGTATAAAAGACAATTTTGGAGAGCTTAATCAACGAACGCTATACCCCGTCATCATAGCATGCTCTCGAAATGGGACAGAATCCTTGTTAAAAGCTAGTTATTCCAGACTTCCGGGAGCACAAAGTTTAGGCTTGAATGCTTCACAGTACAGAACAGCCGAAATCTTTGCCAAGAAAGTGGAGATACATTTCTAAAGGAGTATTAGTCTGTTGGTGAAGGATGCGATTATTTGTAGGGATATAGCCACGTTTAGCTGTAGAATTCATGATTTGTTGCTTTACATATTCTTATTTTGTGAATATATTTTTGAGAAAACTTTCAAAAAAAAATTGTTTCTTATTAGAGAAGCTTAAAATTCTTTCATTAGAGCACGGCACAGATGTGTAAGAAAATTCATTCTGCTCTTTCTATACATGCTTTTCTTCTGCACTTCTTTGTTCTCTCTGTAACCGTACCTGAGGTTGTTTATTCAAGATAAAAGTGTCAAAACTTTCTGCTGCATAATAATGTTGTAGGCTGTCAATAATTGATCACCCCATTTGGTTCTGGGTGTTTTGTGAAAGATTGACTTCTCACTGAAAAAGCTATGACTGAGAAATTTGCAATTGCAAGTCAAGGAGAATCATTCTCTTTTCTTTATAGTAGTACAGTACTATTCATGGGTGAAATTGCCAAAATCATGAACATGGCATGTATCTTGTCATTTGTTCGTAACTTTCTCAAACTAAATCAATATGTATACATTACATCTCCTTATTGAGAGTTCAACTTGAGGATTATAAAAGTAAATAAGCAACGGAAAAGCTAATGTCGTCAAGCTGATGCACGCGTTTCAATTAAAGCTGGCAACAGCTGACACGACACGATAACACGACACGAACCGGACACGAAATAAACGGGTTAGGGTTGAGATTTTCGATCCGTTTAATGAGTTTACCCGTTTAATTAATGACACGATGCGACACATTTGCCAGCTCTAGTTTCAATCAAAGTGGTAAAGTAGTTCAGATTGTTACAAACTATCAATAGTAAGATTTTTTTTTTTTTTTTTTTTTTTTNTAATTTGGATTATTCAAATTAAATTTTCCTTTTTTTCCCATCACATTTTTATTTTATTTTATTACTTCTGTTCTGCTACATGAGGAGAAGAATCTATGCACCATGAACCTTGGACATTTGAGTAATTTACAGCAGCTTATTTCGGAGTATTTTCTCTCTCTCCTTCCTCTGCGCTTTTGAACGTTCACAATTGTACTTGCATTCTTTCAGACCAAAAATCCCCCCTTTTCCGGTGCCCATGTAAATCCCAAATCTTTTTGCTATCCTCTCTCTCTCTCTCTCTCTCTCTCCTGCCAGTTTTTTGCGTATTGCCCCAACTCAGACTAAAGCATACTCTCCTTCGTTGAAGAATCTCCGGCGCTCAATTGAAGGTCGGTACACAGCTCAGCTGCTAAATTTACTCTGTGATTTGTTGAAATCTAGTGTGATTTTGGATATGGGTGTGTGTTTTCTTGCAAATTATCAAGTGCCCATGAAATTTTACCCCTCATATGTTCGTTTTATGAGTGGGTATTAGTGATTGATTTATTGAGAATTTTAGTTGAAATTGAGCAAGCATTCATATCAAATGACAACCCCTCCAAGGAGGAAAAAATGGAGCGAGGTAGAGGAAAGAACATTGATTGACAGATATGGAGATATGGTTTCAAATGGGACTTTGGCAAAGATGAAAACTAGGGAGAAAAAGTTCAGACCCATTGCTTTATATGTGAATTCGATGCACCATGCTAGGGACCCAGTTGCATTTCCTTGGCAATGGACTTGGAAAGATGTTTCCACCAAGGTGCAAAACATGAGGCATCAATATTTGCTGGTTAAGCAAAAGATTAAGAAGCCGGAACCGACGGTGGGGAGCGATCTGGTGGGGGTTGGGGAGGAGTTTGAGTGGACAGATGGCCTCTCGTATTGGTCGAATTTCCTTAGGTACAAAGAGGTTTTTGGGGATGTGCCTCTTGTTTTTAGCAATAATCATGATGATTCGATGTTGGGGGTGGTTAATCACGATGAGACTGGTGGAGGTTTCGATGGAACTGGTCATGGGGTTGACATGGTGGATTTTGGGCATTTGGCTCATTCAGGAGAGGGAGATTTTGGTACAGGGATTGATGGTGGGGAAGATGGGGTTTTGGGTTTGGGTTTTGAGTATGATCGAGAGGAGGGGGAGGCGAATTTCAATAATGGTTGCAGCCATTTGAAGGAAGATGGTGATGAAGGGTTTGTCTATGAAGAAGTTGAGACTAACGGGTCAGAGTTGAGAAAGAAGAAGAAAACAACAAAGGGGTTTGAGAAGAAGGCTTGGAGTTTTCTAGCAAATCAACTGGGACAGTTGAGGGAAATGGAAACAAGGTTCGAACATCGTGAAGCGGAACGGGAGCGAGATAGGCAGAGGAGAGAGAATCTGCGTTCGGAGCGCGAGAAAGAAAGGGATAAGCTATGGGAAGAGAGAGATAAAGAAAGATTGAATAGAGAAAAGATTATGGAGGAGCTTAGGAAGCAAAGGATGATGGAATGGGAAGGAATGGAGAAGGAGATAGAAGAAAGGGAGAGAAGAAGAAGAGAAGAAATGCTGATTCAGGAGAGGGAATGGGAAGAGAGGATGAATAGGAGGAGGTCTGAATGGAAGAAAAGAATGGATGACATGGTGAGTCAGCATCGAGCAGAAATGGGTCAGATTCAGTCCAGGATACTTCATGAGCAGCAAAATCTCACCAATCAGTTGCTTGCGATTGTTTCTCAATGGTCGGGCCATCCAAATGGGCTCTCTGATCATACTGGAGCGAGCAGCCACTATCTCTCACAAATGATGCAAAATTTGCACCATGTGAATGGAATGGTCCATGATGATACCAGGGTTGAAGGAGACAACCAGGATGATCAATTCATTGTTGATGGATGATATTGATTCTTCTGGACCTTTTTGCAGCTGTAGTTCAAGGCAGATATGTGCTAGGATGCTTGCCATGACAAATTGTAAAGGTATGAGAATTCAGCTGTAACTGTATGCTTTAGGTTATTATTGTATATTAGTCTGGCTATTATAAAGTTAGTCAATACTGGAAATAATGCTCCTAGTGCAGTAGTTAATTTCGATGTATCATCTTTGTCAAATATGATAAGCTGTATAAATATGGTCTTCTTCTCAGCTAGAATCGCAAGAGATGCCTCGACTCTGTTAGTTTTGCTCTTCACCAAGATGTTATTCTTTGTTTAGTCTGAAGCAGTTGATGATGGAGCACGTGTTTTACATGATTAATAAAAGGCATCTCCCCATTTTCAATCTACTAGTTTAGAGTTTTCTTTTATTTCTTTTGACGGTAAAATAAACAGTTTCTAAGCACGCAACTTATTGCCAAGATATCAATAACACTAAATCCTAGATTCCAATAGAGCCCTCGCGCTCCTGAAAGCACAGTATAGGCCCTGCAAGTGTATAGAGAACAGATAGCAGAATCAAACACAAGACGTCAAAACCAAGTACACAAAGCACTTTCCCTGCTCACCCCTTTCTAGCTAACACATCCGCTGACACAATCTTCTCCATGATGACATGTTGAATTGAAAATCGACCATGACCATTGAATACATCATCAATCTCAGTAAAAGAAAGCACACCAGTTCCATGTCCTTTTCTCCTCGTCAATACATCATTGCAAGGAATCACACTCTGAATTATTTTATAGTGGAACCTGCCAGGTCTTAGTTTTAGCATCATCCGGCAATTATAAATTCCCATCAACTCAGCATAAGTAGAATCTGTAACACCCAAGTCTACTGCAAATCCTCCATCTCCATATCTTCCGAGTGCCAAGCCACCAGTGTTGATTTATCTGCCTTTAGGAGGGGGTTTCCACTGAGTATCATCTCTATTCATCTAAGAAAACAAGAAACTTTTTTGCTGGACTGAGTTACGGAATGTCAAGGATCCTGGATCCTTGATGCAGAAGCTAAGCTACCCTAATCTGACCTCCCACCACTAAGTTTTCATTTTGATGAAATAACAAAGTTCTTCAAAAGATAGCGCATTCTTGTGGAAATATGTCTGTTTCTGGTCATACAGACCACACAACACCAAAGAAAATAGTTGACCAGGCTTGCGGTTGCTGGGAGCTTTTACAATTTCTACTAGGTTAAAGTGTACTTGGACTGCTAATATTATGTTTTGTGGACACTGAACCAATGTGTAGCAAGTTTGATTCTTATTGAATCAGGAAAATGTACTTTCTGTGATCCATGATCTCTTTTGATTAAAAAGATTTATACCATTTTAAGTTGGTCACAAAATTTTCTTCCAAACACGCTCTAAATGATTCGAAACTCTTCATGCAAAGATTATCTGCTTGAGCTAGATAGCCTAGATGTGATGAAGTATTTTACATTCAAATTTCCTGTACTACGAGCTATCACTTTCATATTAACTCTGTGTATGTTAACTAGTAAGCTGGTGGCTTGCAGACATCTATGGATACTTTTCCTTGGACAGTAATTTTTGTAAAATACAGCTCTTCATGTGGCTGGCTTGAAATAGTTTTGCAATCCTGTTTGACTGTAATAAATGAGCTTCTAACAGTGCAGCTGAGTTCAGATTTTAGTTTGTCAGCTTGGCCATTTCCATAACACAATCATCCCTCTGTCATATGATTAGGAATTCGCTGTAAGCAGTGCAGATCTCAATGAGACTCCCTAATTGTTGATTCAGAGAGACTGTGCTTTGTCTCACAAGCCGTTTATAAATCTACTTCATTGACAAGATATGTATGTAGTTTAGACCATATGCTTTTGTAGCAAAACCAATAAGTTTATAGGAATGCTTTGTCATTTGTCATATGAAGAAGAAATTAAGAATTGTAATTGAGCACTAGTTCATTCAGTTTACTTGTACATGAGATTATTTGTATGAAGCTTCATCCAGTACTTTGTTCCTGTTGGATGAACATCTCAGTATTGTGCATCTTTATGTGAGCAAACAAATTTGGGTTGTTCAATAGGACTTATGACTCCTGATGGAAAAATGTTGTACTCTTAATTTATTAGTGTGGCAGAAGTTGCATATCGAATCACAATATTGTCAGTTGCTTCCTTTAATCTAAATTGTTCAGGCAGCTCATTATGCTAGCGATGCAACAGGTGGAGAAACATACACTACACTTCTTCACATGAAGGCTGCTTTAAACCTCTAGGTAGCCGACACTGGAGCATAATAACTGGTTGGAGCTTTTTCGAGCTAGTATGAGATACTAGTTTGCTGGTGGAGATTCCATGTACCTGATGCCACACAGTGGATAAAGGCTTGGTAGGTTTGGTTTAATTAAGTCTGCTTGTGCACACCCTATATGCAAATTATGCAATGGTTCCCGAGTTTCCTGTGTGCTTTCTGACAACCGACATGTTCTAATATGTATTTAAAGTCTATTGACGACAACAAATAGTTCACTGAAACAGTTCAGAACCGTGATCTTGTATATGCTCTGAAGTCGGTGATCTTTGTAATAATTACTCAATCATTTTGTTCTTTCAAGTTTCTTTTGTCCTGCAATGTCATGCAAGTAATATCAATGGGTATAAGTTACATTCAAAAGCATCAGTTGAACTTTGGATTCCGGTTAGATCAAAACAACAATCAAGACGCCTGCTGAAATACTGTATTTTATCCAAATTCGGGTTTACAAACAGTTGTAGGTATTGATGAACAAGCATGCAACAGAAACAGTGTCTCTGGATCTCAGCATTCCACGGACCTTAGCACAAGGTTGTGGCTTATGAACAAGTTACTTGATGTGATAAACAATATGATAATACTCTAGTATTAAGATATTGAGAAACAAGAAAAAACACAATTTACAAGGGAAATCCTCATTAGTGGTAAAACCCATGACCAAACGAAGAACACAAATTAACTATAAAGCATGAACAATATGAGATCATTGGAAAGAGATACCCGCAATTTCCTCGACACTATATCTCAAACCTCCCTCTAATCTGCTCACCAATCTCTCTATGTATTACCCAATCTTGTTCCCTACCCTAGATTCAACTAGTGCACAAGACAAAATACATACAGTAACTCCTTAAAAGAGTATTTATAGTTCAAGAGAAAATAACCCTAAGATCCTGAATCGCCTTATAGGCTTATAGCGCACTAATCAGATACAAAAAATATGCCGTGCACTCGGCCTTGCATAAACCACTCCTGCCCATGTACACATTCTTGAAAAACCACTGTAAATGCGTTACTCAGATATAGTCGTGTCCATACATGAGCAGTTCGTGCTCAATTCTGCCCAACCAAACATTGCACCACCAACAACTAGATACGTTTGCTTGGCAAAACCACAAATTCGAGGCATATTCCTTACAAATGACAATGGCCCACGAGATTTGGGCACTTTCCCAACCAATACAAAATATGTACTGAAGCATGAAACTTTCATGCGTACCCCAATAACTGTTATTTGACTCCACGTTACTCCACTCGATGCACGAATCAACTGCAACAAAATTCAGTGATATTAGAGTTTGAACAGGAGAAAAAATCATGGATCTTATAACATACCATTACCTAGTGCCTCTCACAAGGTTCTTGCCTAGAACAGGGTAACAAGGTTTAGATGACTGAGGTCTTAAATTCAAGTGAGATCATTTCAGTTAGACCCTGGATGGCTGATTTGGCACTGCATTCAATGCTTCCTACTTGGACACAAATAAGTTCTCAGAGCATTCTAACGAGCTAATTGAGTTAGTCCATAACTGAAACATTGTTAACCAGGGGCAGTTATCAGATCTGTTAAAATAAACATGGTTCTTATCCAGGAAAATTATTGCTCTTCTTGTTTTTGTTGTTGTTTAGATAACATGCGTATTCGCGCTTTACCGACTAATCACATGTTGGACACTGAAGTTAATGGCCAGGAAAACCTCCGGTGTCCCCAAGTGGGCTCGAACTAGGGACTTTTGGAATGAATTTCAAAGCTCTTACTAGTTGAAGGTAACATGACGCAAATATAGTACATGAAGACGTATAGTTTAGGTTTTTGAATTTAAACGACAAAGTTACAACTCTAGGGGGTGAAGGCTGAAAAATAAAAGCCATTGATACTTGGCTAAGATGAATCATACCCAAATGGTCCAACACTAGATTGTAGAGAGCTGTTGTATTTATTGTAAATTGTTACTGAAATTGGGTTCTGGACGCATCTTCTCCAAAAGGATTTCTTCAATGCCATCCACGAAGTTTGTTATGGTTTTTCGTACATCAGAATCCAAAGAATTTGCCACCTCCTGCATTAAATAAATAATTAAACAAATAAATAAATAAAAGACAACGAACCAATTTCAACTAGAACCCTCCTGGCTAGTTGTAAAGTTTGTGTGAGCCAACAATTCAACATTATCATTATTACACAACTTTGTGAAAGTTTCTGGGAATTATAGTCCAAGGAAGCGTAACACCAATGTTCAAAACAAAATATGTTGTATTTGTCAAAGCAATGCATGCCCCCTTTCTAGACTAATTGAAAAATAAGGGAAGGGGGCGTGAAGATCATGGCAGTTTTTGAATCAAGAAACCAATATAAAGTTTCTCGATTATAGAATTCGGAGTTGAATCTGCTAATAGAATAAAGATAAAATGATGGTCCTATATAATATTCTACATTCCACAATCAAGTGTGGCTCAAGGGAAATGCTTCGATGCCTGAAGGAGCTATTCTAATCTGTACCAGTTCAGATCATAATGCACTTCCCCCTTTTCCTCTGTCTGTATGCATAAAGAGATGGGATTGTTTTTTCAAGGGCAAGCAAGTTTTCGATGAATAAATTTATCAAATCATTCTGTTCTCATGTCTCTCTTCAACTTGCCCACTCTAATGCAGACTGGCTCATAAGAGGAAAGTTTGGATCAGATTCAGCAACCATGCAGGTAAACATCTTTACCAGTAACAATTTGGATTGTTAAAGTGGCAACTCATCAACCCATCAAATTGTTAATAACCCCTATTATGTCGAAAGATGCAAGTATGCAAAGCGTTCATGATTAAAACACCTCTTTTACATAAACAAAGATGGACAAGATTTAACTAAAACATACATTTTCCAAAGCTAGTAACTGATTGGAAAAGATATAGTCCCTTCATGCCAAATTACTTATCTTACAACTCCAGGGTGTCCTGTATGTCCACTTACTGTGAGTAACAGTCATTAACCTTTAATGTTTTTGTATTAACTTGTGAGAAGCAATTCCTTCAAAAATAGTATTATATTTATACCCATGACAGAACTATTGATAGGAGATGGAAGGAGCAACAAGTACCAACTATGTAGCAGAAAAAGAACAGAAAAATTACTTACCTCAACTTTGCAAAGCATACTCAAAGACATTTCTTTTGCATTCTGATCAGAACTCCTCAGAGAGACTAGCTTCAATGCGGAAATGGATAACGGCCAACCTTGAGATGGCTTTATAAAGGCATCAATCCCACCAATCATGTGAGCTACAATCAACTCATCTCTATCCAAATACTCAATGGAGTGCCTTCAATGGGGAAAAAAATTCTATAAACATATGAAATGTTGAGGCAGCTCAGTGCATATTTATACATGTAAAATTATGCAATGATGTACAAAAGCAAGGTAAACTAGTACATGTATTTTATTACATTTTTTAGTCGTACATCTTAACAAGGTGCACATGAATTTTATTTCTCTAAATTCTAGAAAACAAAGAGAAAAGGAAGTAAAAGAAGATCCAATAAGCTACTTTACTAAAATTTGAATGACATAATGTTCATCCTACATACAACACTTGGAAAGAGCCTCGAAAATTGCATAATAATTGTAATTTACAACTCTTCTTTATCACAAATACTTGAGTAGAATCACTTATTAGACTCGAAATGGTCACAAATAAATCCATATCTCTCTTTGCTTCACTCTTCTCCTTTCACCTTCAGTACTCACTTTTCACATTCTTACTCTTCCCCACTTCTGCTGTACATTCCAATTGTTTTTACCAGTAACGTTACACAACACAGATCTCGTCACTGCAGAACTGAAAAAAACAACTTCTACGAACTCCTATAAGGATAACTATGATGTTTCACAGTAACTAATCTAGGTCAGGCATATGGTTTGGAGTTTTCAACAGTGGAGCATACAATCACAACAACTCGTCAAAAAATAAACATCATGCTGAAAGCAGTAGTGAGCAAAGCTAAAATACGAAAGGCTGGATGAACCTCTAAGGGATGATTTGATTTGCATAGGAATTAGATTCCTTCAGGATGTTGCACTTTCCAAGGATTAAATTCCCTTACACACTTTCTAGGAGATGCTCTAATAGACTAATATGTTTGGTCGAAAAAAAGAAAACACTTTATTTATCTTGGGGGATAGGTAAATAACTTGTCCAAATTTAGCCCATTTGTTGTCAACCAAACAATGCATCCTTCTGCGTCTTCCCACTTAAAATTTCCTGCCAACCAAACTACTCCCCAAAATTGAATCTATTTCCAAGTCTTTCCTAACGGTAAAGCATGATAAGCTGCTTGTGATGGCTAAAAAAAGCACATGAAACCAAGCTGAAGTGTGGTCCACTTCATGCAATCTGTTTTCAGGATGACATAAATTGGACAAATTGAATGGTTAAAGAGACCAAGATTCCCGATTCTTAAATACATTTAACCAAAAGCATATCAGAACATGTAAGGACAACCATTATGCAAGAAAAGTCACCTTGTAGATTCATTAGCATTCTTCACCATAAGCCGTCTTATAGTGCAAATAACAATTCTATCTTGTACTTTCTGCAGAAACCATCCCAAAGAGGACCTTGTCTCCGGCACTGACAGCGTAGAAAATAACTTGCTGGCATCATCACAAGTAAGATGTCACAAAAATAACATACAAGAATAAAAAGACACTTGCAATGTATCCACATTCTAGTGACAAAACTCAACAGTCATTTTGCAAAATTTTCTGCTAGCTTCCCCCCCACCCCCCACCCCCTTTTTTTCTTGGGGGAGCATATGTAATGCTATTCAGCATGATACCAGATGCATAATTCTAGGATCTCAGGTTCCACACATCTGGTTAATTATAGTACTTCATATCATGAAGTTCGTGAGCTGTTGGTGGAAACTGAACAAGCCAAGGGTTAGCCTTTCACCGTAGTTGTATGTAAAAAAGTTGGACACTGATAGAAAACAAGAAATAGTGGACAAGATAGACCGGAACAGGAAGTTTGAAAGACAGACCTGAAAGTATTTGCAGCCTCAACGATCTCCCCTATGTAAACATCATTTGGAAATATCTGCAAATATATCAATAGATATTTTACAGAACAGTCAAAAGCATCCAGGGCCTTGATTAAATCTCTGGACTTAACAATAGTACATATTCTGAAGGAATTAATCTTGAAAGTTGAAATAAAGAACTAAAATGTGAAGGAGCAAACTCGAACATGGCAGTAATTCAGTAAATCGCAAAAGTAATAAAGCATGAGTAACCCAAATATTTCAATTCATTAAACTGCAGCAGGATTTCTTAATCTTGTATCTGCTAGTCTTAATATATCCTCTCAAAAGCTTAGGGCCTGTTTAGTTGTGGGAAAGGAAAACAATTTGATCAAAATAAAATGTATGTCCCTCAACTATATCCACTGCTACCCCACCACAACCCTACTATCTCCTGCCTACCCTTTTTGCTGTCTGGTTGACAACCAACCAACAGACAACCGAGGAGGACGACCGGCCAAAGGATTAGTGACTTCTCTTTCATCCCTTTCCAACCAATTCCATATTTTCAATCTTTAAACCCTTATACCGATTAATGCCACTAAACAACTGGTGGTCACCAAAGATTGACGAAATCAGACATTGGGAAGTTTACCCACTGATGCCATCAGGCATTTGTAATACCTTCTCACTTATTTTCTATCTCTATAAAATGTTTTATGGTAGCTTTCACTTTCTAAAATAAAGGTGGAAAATATTTTCCTGTTCCACAACTTAACAAGCCCTTAGTAATACATACACTGATAACAACGAAACTAATATCCTCAATATTGCTGTATGTTATTTCCTCCTAAACCTTATACTGAAGACATATGTAACTGCCAATCTGATAACCAAAGCAGGTTACTCAGGAACCCTTCGTGCTATTCCGTCAAGTTACACAGCAGTATGCTCACTCCACAAAATGGAGCACAAAAAAGAGACATACAAAAAGCCACACGCCTCCATCTTACATGTACATATGATCTATTGGCATTCAGATGTATCAAATGCTTGAAGAATAAAGGTAAATTATCCTTTACTTTACAAGTAAGCAGTTACCATGAGCAAAGTTAATGCACTTAACATACTACGACCACAGAATGAACATTGAAGATAGATTTTATATTAGAGCAGTATAAGCCCACAGAACTTAAAAGAATAATAAATCATTATTAAGAAGACTAATATTTTCACGTTCTTTCAGCTGAAGTAACAGGAAACGAAATCGTGAAATAACCTATGTCGTACCTCCACTTTTTTTAACTCCATTGTCCCATCCATGACCTCTATTAGCAATTCGTGGTTCACTTCAGACAGCCTGATATTATTTTCAGCATTCAGCTGGCACGTCAAACCTTCAACATTTGGGATATATGTCCTCAGTGACACCCTTATGCAGTTATCTTCAAAGTCGACTACCTTCAAACCAGTCAATGCTTCCTCAATCTTTTCAATCGCCTCAATCCTAAAAACAAAGCCAAAAAGTTGTATAAGAAATGGAGGTCAAATATGACTTCAAACCAGTGATCTGGCTGCTCCATTTTTGGGAAATCATCAAAGTGTGAAAAAGACATAATTTTGCCAGGGGAAATGTAAAATATGACATGGTTGCTACATTACCTTTTCAAGTTGAGGTCAAGATCTTGCAATGACTTTAATTTCTTTTTGTTCTCCTCAGTTTTATGTTTCAGGTTCATTATCTGGAAGCAAGCAGAGTTTCAGTAAAAGAAAATACAAACTATTGACTAACAATTAACAATGCCGTTACACAAACAATCACAGCAAACTTTTAGGTCAAGAATACAGTTAAAATGCGAGTTTATTGAAACTGAATTAATCATAAAATAAAAAAAATAAAATAAAATAACACTAGCTGGAACCGTGAAGATGTTGTGCGAAAGGACAACCTCAAAGAACTGGTCGCCATGTGCTTTTGACAAGTTTGACTGACCTTCTCCTGCTCTAAAGTTGACAGCAAGTTGTTTTGGCTTTGCTTCCCCCAGTCCCTAAAACATTAAATCCAACCATATAATATGAGCAATTCATATGCAGAATTTCACCATAAATAGAACAAAGTGTAAGAAAAAGTTTAAGACCCTTCAAAATGGAGTTAACAGATGACAAGCCTTCATGATAAGACTAATGGAACCAATGAATATTGTTGTCATTCTAGAAACTAGTTCAAGTGTTCGAGTCAATCCCACAGAAAAGGTGTCCACATGAATCCTACAAATCCTATCTTCCAAGGAACTATAAATATTGAAGCCCCACGTGCTGGAAACAAAAAGAAAAAAGGATCCCATCACTTCACCAACTCAGAAAAGGACCCAATTCGATTTGTGGAAGCTCAAAGAGATATGAAGGTATACAGAGTACAAACTATCATATCTATCTACCATAGGAAATCAACAAATTTGAGACATGTTAATATATTAGCGCCCAAGAGCCAATGTTGAGAATGTGAGAATGTTTTACCCTGCTGTCAGAAAGCGGTGTGATAAATGGAACACTGGGAATCCAATTATAGTTTTGTGTTACAATGTGAATCAACAACAATGTTCTTATCAAACATTTGTCACTCAGCCTCCATATACTTTCATGTTCCGTGTCATTCTAATTAATCCTGATCACTGACCTTTGATTCAGCATAATCCACGGTATGGCGCAAACATTCAAGATTATGTTCCAATTCACAAGTACCTGAAATGCCGAAACTGCTTATGTAGTAAGCTGGCATTCATATCTAGAGAATGGTGAAACTGGTAAGGTTACTGACCTTCCAAGTATGATTTTTTTAGACCCTCGATTTCCTTATTGACTGAAGCACTTTCAGCCTCCATTGTCCTTAGCTCAAGTCTCAAGCGATCCATGTATGCATCTGCAGGTGTAGTAGCTCAGGTTTAGATCGCATCAGAAACATTTGGTGGTTGAACCCATAATTCTTCAATGACATTGGAAGGAAAAATACATCAGTTCTAACTTTAACATAAACTTAAGTAGCATAGCTCATAGTGAAGAGAAATATTTAAAAAACCTTAATGAACCTTATTTCAATAATTCAATGTACTAGATAGGTGCGCCTTTATATATGATACCTCAATTACTCTTTCCATCACGGTAGCACGTCCCCATTTCTAATTTTACTGATAATAAGTAGACGCTGGTTTTACTAACTACTAACTTAATACGCTTACTAAACAAATTGTCAACTGACCCAACCAATCTAAACCCTCCTTGCCAACCATACACTAGTGATACTTTAATAAATTTCATAGACAACAAAACCACCAAATTAGCTCATACTTTCCTGATTAGTCCGGAAAAGGCATTAAAATGCAATGTAATTAATTTGGGTGTTGAGTATAGCAATTCTGATAAAAAGGGGAAACTTGGTGCTTACCCAAATCTTCATCTTTGAAGGACCCAACATCAGAATGCTCGGAAACAATCTGATTCGCTTTTGTCTGCACAATATATCAAAGTAACGCCCCAATTATTAACATACAAAGCTTAAAGACAACCCTCAAAAAAAAAAAAACAAAAAAAAAAAAAAGAAAAGAGGAATTTAGGCATTGCAGATAGATAGATGGAAGTAAGAGTGAACCTCAAGAGATTGAAGGAATTGTTGAAGAATTTTTTCAGATTCTGAAGGAGGAAGCACGGGCGTGTTGCTGGGATTCGTAAGCAAGGTGCTTAAATCTTGAATTCGACTGGGAAATGAAAGACAAAGAAAGGAAAAGGAAATTTAGATTAAGATGATGAGACAAATGAAATTGTTTGTTTGCAAAAGAATAGAATGGTGAGAGTGAGTGTATGTACCTGCGAATAGAATCGAGATGGAGATGTGACGACTCCATTTGATCTTCCCCCTTTTTCTTTCTCTTTCTCTCTCTTGCTCGCTCTGCTCCCGCCGCTTCACAACTCTTTCCTCTAACGTTCAAATTTCAAAGACTGATGAATGATGATGACGATGAATCGAAACCATTCTCTGATGGGCCGGGCCGTCACCACCCGGCACGTTTTGGCCTTTTGGGTCTGGTAATATGGCAAGGTACGGTACAAGTACAACCCAGTTATATACTGTACTACTCCTACTAGCAAGGAGTAAATATGATTTGTAATAAAAGGGGTCGTGGGTTGTGCTTGGACCACTCTTGGGTTAGAACTTAACACTGAAAAGGTACGGTATAAAACCCATTAATTAGATTGTGGGTTGGGCTTATTGGAGCCCCAAACATACAAACACAACACTTGAATTGACACGGGCACGGCATGGCCAAAAACAATTTCACCCCCAGCAAAAATCAGTTGTAGTAAACTTTGGAATTTTTGGATGAATACTAACATTGCTAATAAAGGGACTAATATTGTGAGATTGGAGTAAATATTGTGAGAGTTGAGTAAACTTTGGATTTTTTGGATGAATACTAACATTGCTAATAAAGGGACTAATATTGTGAGA
>BSSO01002883.1:0-17949 GCA_030267885.1 Mesembryanthemum crystallinum
TTCTTTTCAAATTGATTTGCTCCCTTTATCATATTTAATCATACAATACAATATATTTGTTTATTTGCAATGGGCTTGTAGATATGATGCATTCACGATAATATTTTGACCGTCATACTTTTATTTTTATCAATTTGGCTACGTTCTTTTCATGTTATTTTTGCTAATATTTATTGTTGATTTTTATTGATTTTCGTTGATTTTTTGTTGATTTTATTGATTTTTATTGATCTTTGTTGATTTTAATGATTTTTGTTGATTGTATCGATTTTTGTTGATTTTTTCTAAACTTTGTTGATTATGCCAGTCTACCTTTATTTTGTATGGTTTTGTTCATTTCGCCTTATTCAATCCCATTTTAATTCAGTTCAGTTTAGATTAATGCAGTTCAATTTAGGTTGATAACTTTTTCTCCCCCTTATATATTACTATTCATTTAGTGCCTATTCAATTAATTTAGTTCGATTCAATTCAGTTCAGGTACTTTCAATTGAAGTGAATGCAACCTTAAATAATAATAACAATAATAATAACAATAAATGAAAAAATGGATTCAAATAATCCAAGAAATTGGCTATTCGACAATAATAATCCAACAAAATGAGTTTGGCCCACAATAATCCCACATTTGATCGATCTGATGTCGTTGAACTAAAAGTTAACGGGATTGACGTTCTGCTAACAACAAATGGATGGAATACGGAACCATATCGCCGAAGATATACTGCAATCAATCGAAACGAGACAATTG
The DNA here is from genome assembly GCA_030267885.1 of Mesembryanthemum crystallinum. Taxonomy (NCBI): domain Eukaryota; kingdom Viridiplantae; phylum Streptophyta; class Magnoliopsida; order Caryophyllales; family Aizoaceae; genus Mesembryanthemum; species Mesembryanthemum crystallinum. Next base: position 752 of record BSSO01002883.1, read on the forward strand.
GAAAATAATTATGCAAAGGATGATTGATTCTTTTATTAACAAATATGCTGTACAATTACATATCATTGGTGTTTTATATTCTTCATTACGTTTAATGGAAAATTCACTTAAAACTTCACAAAATAATTAATATGAAAAGAAGTTGAGAGAACAGGATATAATCCGAACTAATAGATGAATTCATTGATTGATGATTAAAAGTCAATTTTGGGAACAAAGAGTTTTTTTGGTTCAACGAGAAAATCAAACACGTCAATTAGTTAAGAATAGCTTGCCTAAAATTGCTTATACTGACTTTTATAAACACTTGAAAAGGACTAAACCCTTGAAGCCAAACCGCAAAATAAATTTCTCACCTACAAAAGAAGTAGAGATATACTTTTAGATGAACTTGTCTTTGTACAATGATTGATGTGTAAATTGCTAATTGGGTTGTCTCTTGCTCTAGTAAGATGAAGAAAGGGTACAAAAAGAAAATTGAAGCTTTCTGTCCACATTTTTTTTCAACATGGAAATATATATCTCATGACCGGGGCAATGGATTATGCATATCGTGTATGAACTTGGTATATTGTATAAATAATGAACGGTGATTTCTGTATAGACTAAAATTATGTAAGACTTTGTATTTTTGAGTCTTATTAGGGGACTTCTTCATAAAATCAGACATTTATTTATGTAGCTCATTCACATATGACTCAAGCCTCAATCCTCATGTTATACTAAGGGTGGTGTGTTTATTTCAATTGAAACTATTAAACTGAACTGAATAAACAATGAATGAATAGTAATATATGAGAGAAAAAAATAAGTTGCTAATCCGAAGTAAATTGAATTGACCCGAACTGAACTAAATTAAAATGAAATTGAATAAGGTGAAATGATTTTTTAACACCCTAAATCATTGTTTGTTTCTTAATAATTACTACAATAACTCAAATTTATACGGTTTTTCTAAGATTTACTAACTTTTATTACAATTTTAAAATAAAAATCATACTCCCTCCGTCCCTCACTTACCTTAACAAACCATGCAAAATTAAATCCCATACTTATCTTTACAAACCAATATTTTTCTTATATCCTCCCTTATTTACCCCTCCACTATCTCTTAAATACAATAAAAATTCAACTTTCTCTCTCCAATCACTCTCTTTCTTAAGATTTTTCCCTCTCTTCAATCACTCTCTCTCTTATTATTTACCCCACTACCCATTACTTTAATATATCTCAACCAAGGGCAAAATAGACCAAAATTGCACTCCTTAATTTCTTTGCAAATAGTGGTTTGTCAAGGTAAGTGAGGGACGGAGGGAGTATATGAGAAGAATACACCCCTTACCATAATACCACCATTATTGTACCACATTTTTATTGGTGCATACTCCCTCCGTCCCCTACTTACTTTTACAAACTATGCAAAATTAAGTTCCCTACATACCTTTAAAAACCAATATTTTTCTCATATCCTCCCTTATTTACCCCTCTACTACCTCTTAAATACAATAAAAAAAATCATTCTCTCTCCAATCACTCTCTCTCTTAAGATTTTTCCCTCTCTCTCCAATCACTCTCTCTCTTATTATTTACCCCACTACCCATTACTTTAATGTATCTCAATCAAGGGCAAAATAAGCCAAAATTACAATATTTAATTCTTGTGCAAATAATAGTTTGTCAAGGTGAGTGAGGGACGGAGGGAGTACTAATTACTCACGAATTCTTCCCTTCAAAAAAAAAAAAAGTTGCACGAAAAAGGCAAAAAAAGGAAAAAAAAAAGGGAAAAAAAAGAAAATAGTAATGGCTCGTTTGGTGTGAGTAAAGGCCTACTTCATAGGATAATTAAATCAGTAGTAGTAGGGAAGATTAATTTATTACTTAGCCAAACATCCCTTTGTGTGTCTCTCTCTCTCCTCTCTTCACTCTCTAGTCACTACTGTGCTCGTCGTTGTTCTGCGTCATCCACACAGTAATCTCTCTCTTCCCCCTTCTTCCTCTTCAACTTCCTCCAAAAATTAAATTAACAAAGAGGGAATCCAAAAAAAAAAAAAAGGCAAAAAAAGGGGGAAAAAAGAGAAAGAAGTTTAAGCACACAAACAAAACCCACATGTACTTGAGCTCTCCCACAGATCTGTTCATCTTCTTCATCTTCTCTAAGAACTTATACAATAACCCAAAAGTACCCAGGTATTTGTTTTCTTTGTTTGTTTGTCATTTCCCTTTTTTTTTTTTTGGGTACAATGTCAAATAATCAATGCACATTGAAATACCTTTTTTTTGTTATAGTTAGGTCAGTCTTTTTCTATCAAGGATTTGATCTCCAACAAATGGTCTGACCAAATCAGTTTTTTGTTACGATTGATTGAAAGTTTCAAACTTTTTTTTTTTTTTTTTTTTTTTTTTGGGTTGTTTTGATCTGATGCTGTTTTTTTTCTTTTTAATATTAGCAGCATTTTTGCCCAGTTCTGGTGTTGGTCACTGGTAGATTGATTTTTGTTCTGGGTTTTGACAGATCTGAGATTAAGTTATTCAAGTTCATGTTAGAGCTGCATTAGCTATTGAAGTTGACTTGGGATTGAAGTAAATCAATCTGGGTAAGTAGTAACTGGGCAATCTGTTTGTACCCATTTAAGGTTTTGTGGTACTGAAGTTTGAAGATTGGGCAAACAATCAAAAATGGAGACTGGAATAGCAGCTGATGCCCCTTTGGACTATGTCTCATTTCAAATTTTGCCCCAAAACAGGTTGATTCTCTGCCCATTCTGTTGTTATTCTTTTTGTTTATTTTCTCTCTTAATTTTTTTTTTTAAATGTATATGAAAATTGAGTGAGATTGGTTGATATACTGCATATACTTTAATTTGGTTTCTTTAATTATGTTCAAATTTTATATACTAATGATGGGAAAGGATCTTGGGTAGTGGGTCACTGGGCTTTAGATTATCTAATATTTCTTGTAATCCCATCAAGTTATACCTGCTGGAGTTATGATATGGATGAAAGTTTAATTAAATTCTTCATCAACCATTAGTGTTTGGTTGGAGTTGTGGCTGTGAAAAAGTCCTGCCTCCGTCCGGAATTTCGCCGGAAAATTCTATTCAAATGTTTCTGTGTTAACTATCTTTTTTTGTTTGTTTTCTGTAGCCTTCTTGTTTGGTAAATTTAGTCGAAATTGATTTGGATCTCCATGTAGCTTTCCGGTGGCCAGATCCTCAATGGTTGATGGGTGTTGTTTATCTCTTTTTCTTATCTATTTCCTTGAGTTTTGGGGGTGGGGTGGTTTGGTTGTTTGTGAATTGGTGGTTACAAATGCTGAGGAATTATCAGATCATGCTTATTGATATGGATTGTTATTCAGAATGGTGTTTGAAGTTTTCACAACCTAATTAATTATCTTATCATCTAAGCTCAGATTCATTTCAAATTTCACGGCCAAAAGAGCTATCTTTTGCAAATTTAAGGAGTATCAGATCAGTTTAATTGATAAAGGAATAAGAAAAAATGTTAACTGTGTAAATGAGATGGTCAAGATGTGCACAGGAATGGCACAGGAATGGTAAATCTTTTTAGTCATACATCAAATACTCTTTTTTCTCCCTCCTCTTTTTGAACTAAATTACTCCAATCTTGATCTGAACCCCACTGGTCATGTTTTTCTTGTAGTCTTGAATTTAAGTATTGACGGGAATTCTATGCTTTTCCGATTCAAATACTGGTGTATTTTCTTCAGAGGATGTTCCTATATATACAGACATTTAACGGTGCTGTATCTTTGAATCATACTATCTTGGCTTTGTCAGATTCCATGTATTTTGCATAGTTCTTAGAGTCCTAGCGATGTTGGAGCTTGGCTTGCATCAGATTGATTTTTCTTTTCTCCCCTCAATAACAAAGTGGTAACTCTTGCCAGATTGTGACTCCTCATTTGTTTGGTTAGAAGTCACCTTTTCATACCATTTGGTCTATTTGAAGCTCCAGCTAGATGTTTGAATCGCTTAGTTTGCGTGCCGATCTTACATGTTGAAAGGAAATACACAATCTGATAAAAATGTTGCCTTCTACTTATTTATTGTGAATTCAATATACTTTAGGGTTTGTCCCTATAAGGATTTAGCTACAGATATCTGACTTTTAATCATATTTCAGGTATGGTGCGTGTATATGTAGTGACAAGAAAGAGGAAACAGCGGGGGATGGTCCTCTTGAACAACTTCTGGGATATCTACCCAGCATAAAGGATCAAGTTATTGAGGGCTCCTCTGATACCTTCAAGCTAGAGTTACCAGACACTGTTGATCAGAATGCATGGTTCACAAAAGCCACCTTAACAAGGTCTTCATCAAAGCTGCTCTTTTCATCTCCTCTTTCTTCCATGCAACAACCAATCCGTCGATTTCTCATCCAAATGCTGTCTATTTGCAGGTTTCTTCATATAATTGGGTCACCCGATTCACTAAATAAATCTATTGCTATTCATAACGAGATGTCCCAACTGGAGGAAGCAAGAAAGTTTCACCTTTCATTATATACCCAGGTAATACCACATCTTTCACCTTATCTCCCTGTCACTTGATTTTGATATGAACACCAATAACTTGAGACGTGCAATGAATCTGGCATGGCGACAGGCTGAAGATGGGATTACATCATCAGATAATTCAAAGTAATCATTCTCAACTTCTCGTTTTATCACAGTGTGTATGTTGAAAAAAAAAAAAAACAAGGGAAACTTGTTTTATTGTAGTTTACTTTTTGGGATTTTGGTCTGGAATTCTCCCTTGGAACACATTCACTGAAGTATAGGTGTGAATGCTACTAGGAATGAACTGCTGCGGGCATTGGACTCCAGACTTGGAGCTCTGACAGAAGAATTAGTTTCAACTTTCAATCAGGCAGCTGGAGCCTCAATCTCTTCTCATGACATGGTGGATCTACAAAAGTTTTGTCAACATTTTGGAGATGTAAATATAAGGTATTTTATAGCACTCCATCTACTTTTAAGCGTAATTTGTTGCCCTAACTCTGGGAAATAAACTACAATTTCTCATATTGTTTTTTTTTTTTACTCTTGGTACTTTACCTTTCCAGAAACCTGTTGTCCAAGTTGTCAGAGACGAGCCAAAAAGGGCAGACTGTTCCCCTGGATAATAAGAAATCCCCTGTTCCATTTATGTCAAAAAATGACTATGTAAACAAGATGGGTGAAAATATCCAAAAGTCAGGTTCATCAATTACAGTTAACTCTGTAAAATATAATGCATCCCCAGCCAAAGCTGCTGAGCTTGAGAGGCAAAGCTCAACAGAGAGTGATGACTCGTCTTTCTCAAGTGAGGATGATCAACCACCTGTTGAAAGAAGTCGACCTCTAATCAGATCTGCATCTCCCAGAAGATCAGCGTCTCCGATGCGAAGGATCCAAGTAGGAAGGTCAGGGCCTCGTCGAACTCCAGCACTAACTATCAAGAGCCTCACGCACTTTCCTGCCAGAGACAGGACTGCATCTCACAGGGAATCGGAAGAATCTGAGGAACCGAACAAAAAGACTGAGGTCAATGTATCTCGGATAAGTGTTCAAGATGCTATTAGTCTTTTTGAAAGCAAAAAGAGTGATCAAACAGTTGACTCTGAGAAAAGGAGATCATTTATTGATAATTCTACAAATGCAAACAAGTCCGTTTTGAGGAGATGGAGCTCAGGGATGGGGGAGTCTCAGAAGTCCCTGTCTCAGGGCATGTCAGAGCATACAGGTTCAGAGGATCACTCTGACTTAGTTGATAAAGATGGTTCCGAGAGTAGAAAAGCAAAGCCAGATATGGATCCGGTTTCTGGGATTCCAGAATCAGAAAAAACGGTGGAAGTTTGTACTGAATCAGAGATAGTTGAAAAGACTGCATTAGATTCAGATGAAGAAGATTTTCCAGAATCTCAAGCAGAGAAGACCAGTGAAAAATTGGATTCAGCTGAATGGAGCAGGCAAAGGGAAGCAGAATTGAGCCAGATGCTGATGAAATTTGCCGAGTTTAACGTGAGCAACAAGATTGCAGAGCCCGATAATAGGAAGAGCCGTAGCTCACGCTTGGAGCAAAAGGGTGTTGTAGCTGATGGACATTACAAGGAGAAAAGGGATGAAAAACCTAAATGGGAGAGTGGAAAGAAAGTAGAGAAACAGGGACAATTTAGAGCAAAACAGAAGGTTCTAGATAAGTCAAAGGCTGAAAAACCTTCTTCTATAAAGGTTAGTGATGTAGGAAACACTCCAAGCAGAACTCCACATGTTAACAAGACTACGCCAGTGTCCTCGAACACCAAGAAGGAATCCCCAAAACCCGCTGTCCCGAGGAAGGCTGTATCTAAATCTGCTCCCCTTCCAGCTACTAGGAAGTCATGGCCATCAACACCATCACCAAGAACCACAGGGCCATTACCAGCTAAAATTTTGACAGGAAAACCTTCTGGGATTACGGCACCTCGCCAAAAGCCCCAATCACCAGCATCTCTTCAGAAATCCGTATCACCAGCACCTCTTCAGAAGTCCTTATCACCAGCACCTCGTCAGAAACCCCAACAATCACCATCATCATCGTTGCCAAGCCCCAAATTGCAAAGATCTGAGCTGCAGCCAAAAGAGGTGAAGAAGCCACAGATTGATACTAAAAAGAGCTTGAAGAGAGTGGATGAGAATAAGAATCGCGTGGTGCCAAAAAATGGGAGAACAACGAAAGCGAAAACTGCAGTTGCTCCTGAAGATGATGCGAGTACAACTCCAGCCAAAGCTGTTGTTCGCAAGAAGGTGACCAAGAAGAGCAGTGTAGTTCCACTTGAGGCGAAGCCACCTACCCGCAAGAACCCTAGAACTAGCCCTGCAAGTAAACCAACTGTTAAAAAGACAGAGGTTCCCACTCAGGTTGTCGAAACTTCAAGCAATTCTGAAGATCCTGTTAATATTCAAGAGAATGTTGGGGCTACTATTTCTGATACAGTTTGTCCGGTGGAGGGAAATTCAGTATTAGAGACTCAAAATGCTCATGTTGAGGTAAAAAAAGAAATGGAAATAGAAAAACCTAAGAGTGGCAGTGAAGAAACGGTCTCTGATGAAGCCCCTGCTCAAGGTGATGAGGTTGCTGAAAGAATTGAGTTGCCAGCAGAGATTGAGCTTGAACAAGAACCAGTCATCTCACCAGCTGCCTGGGTTGAAAGCAGTCACCATGATCTGTCTATTCCTAGTGGTAACAGCTCTGCTCCATCTCCTCCCAATTATGATGTGGTAGCCTCATCTGAACCCCGGGTCCGTCATTCACTCTCACAGATGCTTCTCGAAGAAAGCAGTGAACCAGATATTATTGAATGGGGAAATGCTGAAAATCCTCCTACCATGGTCTATCAGAAAGATGCTCCCAAAGGCTTAAAGAGGCTCTTGAAGTTTGCTCGCAAGAATAAGGGAGAAGCAAATGGAGGTACTTGGGCAAGCCCATATGCATCTGATGGAGAAGATGACGCTGATGAATATAAAAGCCTTGGTAAGAGAAGTTCAGAAAATTTGCTGAGAAAGGTCGCTCTCCATTCAAAGAACTATGGCGAAGGTTTCCTGTCTGATTCCGAACCACTTTCTGGTATGTATGCTGTCATTAATTACTTATTGGTAATTATATATTTTCCTTGCAACGTATGGCCTCAAAATGGCGAAGATCCTCCTCGCTTACTGGCTTCATGGCTACTTGCCTGCCAAGTCCTTGCCCCTGGAGTCAAAAACTGGGGAACCACACTTATGATTTTAGGAGTATTTACATGTTTTTTTCTTTTCTCTTTTTTNAATAATACCTGGTTTAGAAAAAACAAAAAAAAAAGCATGAAAATGAGTGGTTTGTTCTATGTTAAGTCTAAGTGCCCAACTGCTTAATGTGAAAACTGTACATTCTTGTATTGTTGGTATTACTCCTTGTCAAATACTGCTAGTTCTATTAGTGACTCACAAAATTTTTGTTCTTTCTTGTAGCACGATCGAATGCTAGCAACACCTCGAAAGGTTAGTCATATACTGCTAGTTCTAGCCTCTCTGCCTTGGATTTCTGCTGCTTAACCTCGCATAACTCATTTTCACCGTTATGTGGTTTGAAATTACTCCCTGCATTGAGTTGATTTGTATATACTCCATTACATTTCAGGAACAAGATCATTCTTCTCTCTATCAGCATTTCGCGGCAATAAAAACTGAGACAATGCTCTGTAAATGTGAGGGAGTCGCCTAATTTTGGGATGTTTGTCCGTTGTGTGCTTTACTCCCTATATATGATGAGTATTTTACCTTGTGCAGTATTAATTTGTATCAAGTGTATGCAATTTCTTCATTTCAATCGTATTCTTCAGGGATTCGGATAGGTCCAGATATCAGTGTGTAAAATGTAGAATGAGCACCAAGAATGCTCTAGGCTATAGAACAAGTTTGTAGAAATTACATGTTTCCAGTTTAAGAATACTAATCACATAATTTACACCAATGTTAGTCTATCTCTATTCTCATTTGCTATATGTAAATGTAAACTTGTTTTAAACTTGGCAATGATGAAGTACATGCTTCCCAGTTCACACATTTCAAATCGTTGATGTTGCAATGAATGAAATCGTTGATGTTGCAACGAATGAAAAATCACGAAAATTAGTATTCAATCAGTGACTAATACAAGGAACCTTTGTGTTTATCTCCGGAAAACACTAACAAGGTTCAAAGAATTTTATTGACCCTTTTGGCCTAAATCCTTATTTAGAGGCCTAAGAGGAACCACTTTCCTAATGCAATAGGAAACAAAAAAAGATAAAAAGAATTTTACAATATGCAAGGTATGAAACTCTCAATATCACTATCCTGACTAATGTCATACTATTAACTAGGAAAATAAGTAAACATGACTTCAAAAACATAACAAATTGCTCTGCAACACTGCCTTGCCAAAAATTTGCCTTGTGCCCCGGAAGACATGGCAACACTGTGCAGCATCCAGCATGGCCTTGCCAATGTAAGCTGTGCACGGTCACAAGTTCACCTTCTGCTACACCTATGTTGGCCACACCTTTCCATGTCCTTCTGGGCCTCCCAGGAGTAATCCATGTCTGGCTTGCGAGGCCCAACACAAAGGAAACAACAATCATAAACCAAACGAGAACAAACCTAGTGCTCAGATGACCCTACTACATTGACTGCATTAGAGAATATAAAGATCCTCTTCAAAATATCCTGAAACAATGTGGTACGGATTAAGCGGTGCTCCTTATTGTTGCTCATTCAGCGCAGATTTGGCTGTCATTGCCTGAAATGATCTGGCCCTCTGGCGCTAATTTACATTGACGGGTCATTTTCTCATGCTTTGAGCAATTCAGATGATGGACTCCAGTACCAAGTCATGGCAGGTGGCCTGTGATTGCACCCAACAGTTCATAGTGGAGTTCTCTTCACAAGAAGTCACAATTGCTTTTGAGCATGCAGACTGCATAACAAAAAGAACAGTATTATGAAGTATGACTTATTTAAAAAAAAAAAAAAAATTCCAAGAGAAAAACAGCATAGAAGTTTGGTACTCTGACTCTCAAAGCTGTCATATCGTGGCTAACGTTGCAGTTGGAGTGTTATGCAACTAGAAAGTACAACCAAATGTGATGCATAAACATGGCAACGAACAGTGATGATATTTATCACGAAATGTGACACTAGAGCTGCTTCATAGTCCTAAAATGGGAGCCTTCAACAAAGATTAACTCATAAAAGATAGCCTTTCGTAAAAAAAGTAGTTTCCCACATGATGGCCCAAGACAACTGGTAGACACATGCGGGGTCAAATAGTTGTAGTTGAGTCCATTAAACATAGCATCACTAACGATTGTCTGCTTTGTAGGGCTTCAATACTCTAGTTCTTTATGAAGCTTACTAAGCCTCTGAACTATACCTTACCCTGAGTGAAAATCATAGGGAAAGCTGTATATCAACCACCAAACTATAAAAAACGATATATACTAACACTTCTACAGACGTTCCACATAAACAACAATGTAAAAGTTAATATAGAAGATAAAGATTATTTGCTAATGATAAAAGGTGAAAGAAAGCATCTAGTCCTCAAATTTCAAGAGACCATACGGGTATGCAGGTATTAATATTAGATATAATTATCAGACATATCATCCTCATAGCTCTTGCATGATTCATAAGTGTTGCAGCAACAAAAGATGCTTCTATTACTAAGGATCTTCATCTAGTTTGTCTATGCATGCATTCTTGCAGTTAAGGATGCAAGTCAGAGGCAGAGACAGACCTTTGAGATAGTAGCTGCATTCAGCAATAACTTGGATGGAAATGACCAGTGAATACAATGAACCAGAAAGATTGAGTGCACATGCAACTCTAGTTTTCTCTGTCTTCTCTGTGCAAGCAGTTGTATTGTACATAATCATGAGAAAGGTCCTGTTCAGAAAGTAAGTTTCTATCAATGTTGAATCCTCCACTTTGAATTTTTTTAAGAACAATGAATTAAAAATCAAAGAGCGGAAATAGCCAAATCATAAACCAAATTCTTAGTAATGTTTTCCCAAAGAATGCTCCTTTAGTTCCACCAACTTCACAAAAATTCAACCAACCAGAACCACATCAGATGGCAACACTACAGGCCAGTTTACATCATGACATTCGTGTCCAAGTTCAGTGAAGCACTCAACTCCTGGGTCAGACGGACTTTCGAAAGTAACCTCTCACTTCAAGTTTACCAGACAGCATATAAGCAGTTTCATTGTTTAGTAAACAATTCCTTGAAACCATTCCTCCAGCTTGTATTTGGCAATGCTCAGAGCAGCACAGTGGTGTTGAACATGACATACATGGAAGAGCGTCTGCTGGTAGTTCATTGTCACAATTATGACAATGGGTTTCTCGAAAGTTATTCAGGATGATCTGTGAAGTATGTTTATCATATCACAGAGTTGTATCATACTATGGCACAGCACAAACAAATTGAATTCTACATTCAGACACATAACTTCCAAGCTTTCACCCGATTTCTATCTCCATCCTCCTTGCTCGTACCACCCCCCATTCAACCCAAAATATACATAAAAAAGGCTTCTATAGGGACATAGCATTTAAAGAAACCGAATTTAAGAGAAGATATCCAGCAGAGATTACAGATATATCAACAACAACATTATGACATGCACAACTCACTGCACTAATAAGTCAAAAATTCAACAGTTAAGACTTCTTAAGCATTATTAACCATAGCTAAACTATTAAACCTCTACAGATAAGGGGAAGAAAACGAAATGATGAAGTACACAGAAATCTTCATTAGGTTAAAAACAAACCAATAAAGAAGGAAAAGAAATAGAGTATGTATTAATTATCTCTAGGAAGCAATTTGAGGATACTTCCCCCAACTATTTGAATTAAAATGATGACAAAGTCCAGAGAGAGGCTGGGTCATGCACTATGATCGAGGAGTTTTAATCTTTGAACGCATCAAGAACTGCTTGAAAGTACAGAGTCCCTGATAATTTTGAAAAAATAAGAATTAAGTAAAGCTGGTTCTCAGTCCAGGGATGGATTTGCAATTATCCATAGCGTGACTCTTTAAATGATGCATTCAATCCTGTAGGTAGGGGAAGGTGTCCTAGTAGGAGTGTAGGACTGGGAAACAGAACCAACAAAATGGTTGGAACCTAACAACACTCAACCATCAATGTTAGATAAGAACTAGCTCAATAGATTGGCCACGGAGTATTCTGTCAGTCCACTTTTGTCCTATTTCGGGTGCAAGTGGGGAAAACAAGCACATTGCTGGAACATCGTATGTTCTGGTGGGAGTTTCTCAGGGCCTATTGTTTAACATTGAACCTTGGGGGTCTAACATGGTCTCTAAAAAGAAAAATTATTTTCATCAGTGTTTGCATGGAACGATGTACGAACCGAGTCATGGTATGGGAACGGGAACAAAATTCACAGCTTTTACAAATGGGAAGTAGGCTTAGCTGGAAGGATGAGGAACGTGAACACTACTGCTAATTTTGGGTGCCTCTTGATTTCATTGTTTCTAACTAATTTAGTGCATAGATCCATGATCCAACATTCAATTCAAAGATCTAGGTTCAAATTCGAACCATAATTTTGAAACTTTGGGTGATTGAACAATGGTTGATGGCTAGAACTTGTACACAACATTGAAGCTCTGTCTGGTATTACCGAACAGGGTCATCAAGACTAATAATCGGGTCAAATCTCCGAGTGACTCAATTCGCTTTGGGAAAGTTCACCCGGGGTAGGGAAACTAGACGGAGTCCCAAATTCACGCAACACTGAATTTCATGCATGCAGGGGAGAACAAAAGTGAACTATAGCAGGAAGATTAGTCCTACTCATAGACGTCTACAAGAACAAGATCGAGTATAGAATGTCAAGTTATTTTTTTAAGAAGTAATCATAATTTTTGGTAGAAGTTCAGGTATACATAAAACCTTTACATGGAAAATTTGCATGTAGATTAAGCAATTTTTGTTTGGTGTAAGACTTCCCCTATTGCCCTTGGACTAGTGTTTAATTTACAATGTTTAAAAAGGATGAGAGAGAAGTAGTGGCTTTTGATAGATTCACCCAATATTCCTTTCATTTTTTTGGCGATGTAAAGGTTTTAGGGGAACGCCAAAAATGGACGATGTGAAGGTTTTAGCAAAACGGAGGGAGTAATATTTTAGAGCTATTGCAGAAGCTGCCATCTCATAACTACTGTCCCACAAATTTCTACTTTACCTATCATGTTCGCCCTATTGTCTCAATCTATTTGACTAGGAAAGTTCCAAAAAATGTATGCAATTCTACCAGAGGTCTTTGAGCAATATCTCCACTATACAGATAAATATTCATCCAACACACTTAACAGAAATCCAAGTCCAATTGGAGTTGGAGAAAACAAAGAGTTGCCAAAAGGTGGAAAATTGCACGTTCGCATATCTCGCAATTACAATACTTGCTTCAACCTAAAGACCCCAAAGCTAGTAGAATTTCTATCACAAAAAGATAGTTCTTCCATATGAACTAAAGAAGCTGGAGGTATGTCATGTTGGGAAGCCACACCCCTCCCTTTAGTTAGTGTTGATACACACATCAGCTTTGCTTGTAATACCTCATCTATGATCCCAAAGAAAAAAGAAAAACCAAGATCTCAGGAACCAAGGCCTGGAAAAATGGCTCAACCCCAATGCTAAAGTTGCAGACAGAACAGCAAACATGAGAAGCAAACTTCAAGCTAGTAATAGCTGCAGCAGAATGGTAAATGAAACTAAAACCAAAAAGAAAGCCTATGCAGCTATGCAGTCAGTGGTGTGTTAGTATCTTAACATGCACACCTTAGTATAACAACATCTTAGACTCCATTCCTTGTATCAGCTTCTCCTCTCTATAGCATTGGTTTTCTGTCATTTCCAGTGTGAGAGAACACTTGTTTGTTCTGTTAACTACTTATACAGACACAACAATGGTAATGAAAGGGCAAGGCTCGCGCCTTCTTCAGTCTCTTTGCTATTGTCTATATAGCAGATAAGTTTTGAATCCTCTATCTCCATGCCTGTCCCTTTTCAATGGAGCTGAAAGAGTCGCTTCTGTTCACATATTAAGTATAATGGATTAAAATCAAAGCGTCACTTAACGTCGTCTTGACTAGTATTTTCCCTTGAACAACTAGATGCCAACTAAAATCTAGGTCTACCCTAATTGGTATCTATCCAGGTATCTATAGTCTAGACCCGTGCATCCTAGTGTAGAACCAATAGCTTTCCACTTTCACTCCTCTCATAAAAGATCATCGTGCGTTTTATTTTGCTCATAACCTCCTCAAGTCCAAAAAAATGTCATCTTTTTCGTACAAGAACATTTCATTCTTCCTCAAGACACCCCTCAACTCTTTTTGCCCCGTTCTTTACACTTGCAACAATTGAAAGAGTGATATAGTGTGGGATGGAGGAAGTATTCACTATTCACATTCAACACAGCCAACAAGTGGAAAGCTCAACAACTAAATTCAAATAAAGAGCTTAGTTCACATGCAATGGAGTACAGATAGGGATACTTAATCAAACTCACATGCAAGGAAGAACCCAATTCACATACAAGGTCGCGACCACCATGTTGTCCTTGTCAACAGCATCAATCAGAGCAAGACGCAAAGCCTACAATCATTCATGTAACAGGAAAAAGGAGAAAAGAAGGGTTAGCAAATAGAAAAATATTCTAAGACTATCCCAAAAACTATTACAAATTCTTCATTTAGCAGTTCACTCTAGTAACTTCGGTCTCAGAAATGGGATTTACAAGAGTTGAAGTCTGAAATTAGAGTTCATACATGCAATACCCAAATTATTCCCTCCATTCCAAATAAATAACTTGGTTTGACCATTGAGGTTAAGCGATAATAACTTTTACCAGCATAAAAATTTGTTAACTTTAATAATTTGTTAACTCTTAGTTCCTCAATCATAAATTCATAATCATTAACATTTGATCAACACTTATCCAATACGGTTCCTTGATCAAAATTTTCACAAAATATTTAGTGAAAGCTCCTTCAACCTGAAAAGTCAAACTAGCAAACTCAAGTGGACATACTGAGCATACTGAAACAAGCAGCCAATCAAAAGCTTTCATTGATACTAGTTAAAAACACAAAAATGGAAACCAAAATTTTATTTTTCAACGAAATTCTATCAAGTTATGTGTTTGCTATAATGTACCACCTCTCAAAAGTTGTGGGCAGAAAATCTTACTGTCCTTTCCGATTACAAAATGTCACATTGGAGATTCAAAAGATAAATCATAAAACCCATATAAGGTTAACCTATCAGACAGATGTCCTCCAGGCTCCATGTTGTTGCATTAACATGCTCATGTGCCAAAACCAGATACAAGATTAGAAAAAAATCTAAATCAAACAGCAAAAGCTACACAATGACCCCAATTAGTACCTGAGAATAGAAATGTAATGCCTGGGAATAATCACCAGCAGAAAAGCAAGTATTTCCCTTGGTCACAAACTCCAAAGCAGCATCCTTGTTCTTGGCAGAGAATTCCAGGTGGGTATTTGTCAAGTCCTCCATTTGTAAGAACATATTCCCAATAGTAATTAATTGTGAATCATTCACCTAACAGAATTCGCATCCTTTACCATCAAATCCTTAACTCTAAGAGCTTGTTCAACATCTCCGATTCTGCAATAGCCATCACTTAGAATTCTATATGTTATTGCATCGGGAGAGCACCCTAGTTCTATCATCTTCTTAAATATCTCCTCTGCTTCAGCTATTTTGCCCATCTTACATAGCCCAGTTAGCACTGTGTTAAAAACAAAACTACTTTTTGCTAGCCCCTTTGCAAGAAACTCTTTCCATAATCTATATGCTTCATCTAGCTTTCCCACATTGAAGAAGCCATCAAGCAAAGTACAGTAGCCAACCTCATTTGGTCTCACTCCTCTTTCCAGCATCAACTGCCAAACTTGTACAGCATCATCCAATGCTCCTTCACGACAGAGACCTTTGAGAAGAATATTATAAGTTACAACATTGGGTTCAACTCCTTCAAGTATCATCTTGTCACAAAGAGTAAAAGCCTCACTCATACGGCCTTCTCTACAGTATCCATCCATCAATGTACAGAAACTATAACAATCAGGCTTAAAACCCCAATCCAACATATGCATAACTACTGATTCCGCGGTACTGGTTTGACCAATTTTGCAATAACCATTGATCAAGGAGTTACAAATGACCAAATTCATTTTCAAACCTGATGTCAACATCTCATTTTGAATCCGAACAGCGTCATCCATTTTGCCCATCTGGCAATACCCATCTATTAAAACCCCATATGCACGATCATCTACAATCGACAAATCCTTCATTTGACAAATTATGTCCTCTGCTTGACCCATCTTTTGCTGCTTGCAAAAACCCTTCACCAGAAGCGTATAAGTGACTGCGTTTCTGGCCACTCCCTTTTCAGCCATCAACGCAAGAACCGACATTGCTCCTTCCATGTCTCCTACGGCAACATACCCATTCATCAAACTATGAAATGTCACAACATTCGGCTCAAAACCCAGATACCCCATCTGTTTCATAAACTTAACCGCTTCCCCAAGTTGACCACTTTTACAATATGCATTCACAACAATGCTACAAGTAAACACATCCGGGTTAAACCCAATCCTAATCATTTGATCATAAACACACACAGCCACATCACATTCACGATTCTTAACCAGAATACTCAACAACCTATTACATGACCGCGAGCTCGGCTTAAGCCCAAACTTACCCATATTATCAAACACATACAAAGCATTCATAACCAACCCCTTTTCAGTATACACCTTCAAAATCATATCAAAAACAGTAGGAGAAAACTTAAACTCCCTATAAACCCCAACCAACTCACCCCAAACAACATCAATGGGACACCCACTATTCTCACAAACATCAACAAGCTGATTCAAATAAACCAAAGTATCATCAAACCTCCTTGCCCTCGACAAAATGTGTACAATCCTGCAATAAGACTTGAAACCCGGCCGGTATTTGTGCTGTTTAAGGGCTATTTGGAAAAACCCAAGACAAGCATCAGGGTTTAAGCGGAGGGTTTTGAGGACATCAATGGTGACAACATCTGTGAACTTGAGAGGGAGTTTTTCGACGGCGTTGAAGCGACGGAGCACCAAAAGGCGGCAAATTCGAGAGAGGAAATCTGGGGAAGATTGCTTGGTTTCGTTACGAGGGTACCAATGGAAACAACGGCAATGGCGGCGAGGAGAGAGAAAATGGTTGCGATTGAGAAGGAAGTGGGTGGATTTTAACATTGGAAGTTGCAGGACTCAAACTCAGTGTTGTGTTTGAGTTGATCTGAAAGACAGTTACAATCATTGTTGTATTGGATTTGGATGTAAGTGTAAGTGTAAGTGTAAGTGTAACTGAATGCCATTGCTGAGGGTTCGAGGAGTCCTCATCTTGACCTTCTCAGGCGCAGCTTCGCCAAAACATTTTGACTCGATAACTCTTTTGTGCAACCGTCTAACCGTTAGACGGCTCAATTCAGGGGTTACTTTTCCCTATTTAAGGGTTACTTTTAACAATTTAAGGGTAACTTTTTACATCTAACAGTTACACGATCCAACCCAAGT
>BSSO01002884.1:0-17945 GCA_030267885.1 Mesembryanthemum crystallinum
GTCTCCTTTGTGTGAGGCCACAAGGCCACGCGGTCTCCTTGGTGGTACTAGGCTAGGCCGCGTGGCCTTCCTCCCTGTCATGGGTCGGGCCGCGCTGTTTCGGCACCTGACGGCAACATCTTGATCCGGGTATTCTTGGTCATTTTCGAGTATATTTTGGGTTATGCATTCGGGCTATATGTTTGGGCCATCAATCTGTCATTGATCCGATTCCGTATTATTGTATCACCGATTTTAATTTAACTCGTCATCGGGCTTAATAAAATTGGGTGCTAACAGAATGGTCGATACCTTATTAGTACGTGTGGATTGTCTGTACCTTATTGGTACGTGTGGATTGTTTGTACCTTATTTGTACTATTTGGCCGATTTGGTGGGCTGGTTGAGCTCGACATTGGACCGAGGTTCTGGATGAACTAAGCCCTTAATAACTCTTCCCAATATGAAAAGATAATAAGAATAATAAAGAGGTTACTTGGTGGCTAAGAAACATCGCTGAAAGGCGATAATAAAAATAAAAGATTTCACCAAGATAATTCTTTTCTTTAAAAACTATAAATTTATTAAGTTTTCCTTATGTTTACATGGTGGAGTGAGATTACTCAGCATAAGCTGACTTTTTCTATTTCTTCTGTATTTTAAAACACTACAGATGCATGATTAGGAACCGGGGCGTGTGTTGGTGAGGATTCGGAAGCTTAGTTCGATAATAATAGTATTGGTATAGTAAGAGACGATTATAATATGTAATAATAATACTCCACTATGACTTAGAAGTTTATTACCCAATAATATAAGTATTATAGTTAATTACTTTGTTTACTGTTAACACCTTTCTTCATTAACCTTGTGTATAGTATATATATGCCTAAGTAATGACGAGTTGATTAAGACACATATATTATATACGGCGGTAATACACTAGAATTTGGGACGATCGATGTGCTAAACTCCTATTAAGGAGTCCCGAATTGCGGTGTATTACAGATACACTCGTGAGCGGCTCGTGAACATACTCGGTCAAATCTCGGTCAAAGCTTGTTCGATAATAAACGAGACGAGCACGAGCACCAGTTTGATACTCGTTTAAGAAAAAATTCAATTTTGTTGAACCTTAAAACTTTGTTAGTTTAATCTACAGATTCATCATTATTTTTGTAGAGATTCATTATAATAAAACTGTAGATTCATAAGGGGCACCTAACTTAGGTGCATCGAAGGGTATTTCTTTTTACGTCTTAATTTAGATGGAAACCAGCATTCTCCCGCAAATAGCAACCATCATCAAAAAGTTCCAACAAACTCCATCAAACAACAAAATAATTTCCGTCATAAAGAATCAACAATTTAAACAAACCTAACAACTTATATCAAACCCCAACAACATGTAAAGTAGAAATAATATCTAAAGAACAAATTTAAGGTCTCTTCTTTAAATCAAGATTTTTAGGTGCTGGAGTTGGAGTTTGCTGAAAGTTGGCGGAGGTTGTTGGATATTTATCAATCTAATGTGTTGAAACAATTTTGTTGTGTGATGGAAGTTATTAGAAATTGCTAGAAGTTGCTTGAAATTTTTGGTGATTTTTAGAGTTAGTTATTGCTAATTGGACATAGGAGAGAAGAAAATCAGGGGAAAATTTTACAATGGCCACCGCTTAGTGGTGGCCACTGAAACTTTTAATATACACCGTTAGATTTTTTTTTTTTTTTTTTTTTTTTTGAGTGTGAATTAGAGCATTATATTGCATGAATGTCCATGGAAACATAGGGGGAAATATCCCCCGGCATACAATCAATCCACACCTGCTCTAATTCTACTGAATTGACCCTTGCTAGGTTATGGGCTACACAGTTCCCATCTCTCTTAACATGACTCCAACTAACAGACTGAAACGACTTACAAAGTAAAAGAATGTCTTCTAAAACAACGTCAAGATCATCCAGACCCACTACACCTTTACACAAACGGGAAATAAGAGACAAACTATCTGACTCCAAAATAATGTGTTGCAAACCCAAGCGTCGAGCAATACGAGCACCAAAAGCACATGCCATGCCTTCTGCAATAAGGGGGGACCAGCGAGCTCTGTAGCGTCGAATGGCAGCAAAATGTACTTTGCCATTAAACTCACGACCAACTGCTGAGACTACAGCCTCTCCATCGCCGCTCAAGTGGGCGTCGACATTGATTTTAATATGACCAGCATCAGGTGCCACCCATGCCCTGCCTCCAGTAGAGTTCGCGCCAGCAAACGGGAGCTTCCTCGATAGTGATAGGTGTTGGAAGTCCACAGCCCACCGAATCGCCCGATCGATGATGATTTTCTCCGGAGTTGTCTTGTTCTCGAACACCAACAAGTTTCTCGCATACCAAATTTGCCAAGCTAGGATTGAGGCTAATTGAAACTTATCGCTGCTCAATTGATCCCGCCAACCAGCAATTATTTTTGCAAATTCAGTGTCCCTCCCCTGTTGGCCCGCTTCAGGACAGGGGCTAAGTTGCCATACTTTCCTCGCAAACGGGCACTCAAACAAAGCGTGAAAAGTCGATTCAGGTACTTCTTGACAACGGGGACAGCAGCTATCATCAATTAAATGTCTGACCTGGAGGAGTCCCCTGGTGGGAAGGATATTAGAGTAGGATTTCCAAAGGAATTGACGAACCTTTGGTGGAAGATCACCCTCCCAGACCGCAGGCCAACAACATCAAAATTAACAGATTTGCCAAGGATATATGCTGATTTAACAGAATAGATGCCTTCTTTTGAAAATGCCCACCGTAGGATGTCCTTCGGTTTCCTCTCACTGAGTGGAATAGCCAAGATAAGATCAGCATCGCGATCATTAAAGCGTTCACGGATCACAGCCTCATTCCACCATCCAGATGATTCATCAATAAGAGTGGAAGCTGTGTCCATTTCGGCATGAGGGGGCATTGTAGTAGTGACCTTCATACCCATTTCATCAACAAGCCATGGTGTATCCCAAATGCGGATTTGTCGTCCATCACCTACCCTCCACATCAACCCGTCCAATAAAAGCGATTTGGAGCTCCACACGCTTCGCCACACATAGCTGGGTGTTGGACCCAAAGATGACTCCAGAAAATTTGAATGAGGATAGTACTTGGATTTGAAGACCCGGCCACACAGCGACTCCTGGTTGTGGAACAGGCGCCACCCCTGCTTTGCAAGTAGAGCCACGTTGAAAATGTTGAGGTCGCGAAAGCCCATTCCACCGACACACTTAGGTTCACACAATTTGCTCCAGCTTTTCCAATGTATCCGCCTTTGGTCTCCACTGTGGCCCCACCAAAACTTCGCCATAAGGGCATTAATTTCATCCAACAGGGAGGTGGGAATTTTATAAACCCCCATTACGTAGGTCGGGATGGCTTGTGCAACTGCTTTAATAAGAGTTTCTTTACCCGCCGTTGACAGTAGTTTCTCCTTCCACCCTTGAAGCTTTTTCCATACTCTGTCTTTCAAGGTCGCAAATATGGACTTTTTAGAGCGCCCAAGAACAGTAGGTAGCCCCAAATACCGCTCATGTTTGTCAACTGCTCGCATGCCAAGGATAGAGCGCAATTCTTCTTTATTTTCTACAGTGACCCCCTTACTGAAAGAGACCTCCGACTTCTCGAAATTAACCTTTTGACCAGAAGCCTTTTTGTAAATGCCTAAAATATTGGCAATTTCTTGGCATTCCCGTCGGTTGGCCCTTGTAAACAGGAGACTATCATCTGCAAAAAATAAATGGGAAATTTGCGGACCATTACGGCTTGCCTTAGCTCCATGAATACGCCTCTCCGTAGCTGCTTTAATTAGCAAACCTGAAAAAGCTTCAGCCACAAGTATAAAAAGATATGGTGAGAGCGGGTCTCCTTGTTGGAGACCTCGTGAGGGAATGACAGTTCCCCTCGGTCTACCGTTCACCACAAAGGAATACCGCACTGTTGAGACACAAGACATAATCAGCTCAACCCATTTCCCATCAAAGCCCATCTTGAGAAGCAATGTTTTCAAGAAAGGCCATTCCACTCTGTCATACGCTTTACTCATATCAAGTTTCATGGCCATGGTACCCTGCGAGCTCGGGACTTTGTCTTCATCGTGTGAAACAATTCCAAACCAATCAATGCATTATCTGTGATAAGCCGTTTTGGGACAAAAGCACTTTGCTTAGCAGTCACGAGAAGATCCAAAAATCGCTTAAGTCTATTGGCAATTACCTTAGATATAATTTTATAGAGGACATTGCACAAACTGATAGGGCGAAACTCCGAGATTCGGGTGGGGGTTTTAACTTTTGGTATTAGGACAACATGGGTGGAATTAATACTCCCCGGAGAAATAATTCCCCTCAGTACATCATTAGCAAATGAGGTAACATCATCACCCACAATATGCCAAAATTTTTGGAAAAAAAGTGCGTGCATACCGTCGGGCCCTGGGGCCTTGGTGGGGTGCATTTGGTTTAGAGCCTCGTGAACCTCTTCTTTGCTGTAGTCTTTTGTAAGGGCCTCATTCATTTCATCTGTCACCACTCGGTGTATGCCAGCCAGCGCCTCATCAAAATTCCCCGGGTCACCAGCCGAAAACAGACCCTCATAATAAGATGAAACAATTCGCTCAATCTGCTTTTCCTCTTCGCACCAGACCCCGGCAGCATCAAAAAGTCCTTTAATAGTGTTTCTGCGTCTCCTCTGTGATGCTTTATGGTGAAAGTACGAGGTATTCCGGTCCCCGTCTCTGATCTCCGCCACTCTTGATCGAAGGTGCCAAAAAGCTTCATGTTGTTTGTGGAGTTCATCAAGTCGCCCTTCAAGTCTCGTGCATTGATCCAAGGCATCCTGAGAGACGTTTTCCTGCTGGGCCTTAATTAATTCCTTTTCGGTTTCTCGAATCTGCTCGTCAATTACCCCAAAGTGCTCTCTGCTCCAGTGAGTTAATGCTGTTGCACAAGCAGCAATTTTATTCATAGGCGAGCCATTATTGTATGAGGTCCAAGCTTGTCGAACTACCTGCTCACATTCAGCATTTTCAAGCCATAAAGTCTCAAATTTAAATTACTTTTTACCTTTTCGCCTATGCCGTTGCAGCTTTGTGTTCAAGAAGATCGGTGCGTGATCAGATTTGTATCTCATCATATTCTTCACCCACGCTGTTGGGTACAAAGATGCCCAGGAATCATTGCAAAGAAAGCGATCGAGCCTTTCTCTAATATGGGTGCTGGCTGATTTGCCCCTCTCCCAGGTAAACCATTAACCTTCGTAACCCAAGTCACGTAGGCCGTGTTCAAGCATGACATATTTGAAGCCATCCATAGCTCTCTGGTCTCGCATTGCTCCACCCTCCTTTTCCTCCATAGTAAGTATCTCATTGAAATCTCCGCCCAAAACAATCGGGCCCGAATAGGAAGTGCACACCTGTTTTATTAAATCCCATGTTTTCTGCTTGTTTGCGTTTTCAAGCCAACCGTATACTCCAACAAATCTCCATTTACCATTTGGACCATCAAAAACATCACCCGCTATGAAATTTCTTGTGAAGGATGTCACTCGAAAATCACACCCTTCCCTCCATAATACACAAAGTCCACCTGAACGACCCACACTACTCACTGCAAATGCATGATCGAAACCCAACATGCTCTTTTTCGCTTCCATGTCCTTGCTTGCTAGCATTGTCTCGGACAAAAAGACAATGTCAGGGATGAGAAGATCGCTCCATCGACGGAGCGCTTGAACTGTCCAAGGGCTGCCACACCCTTGGCAGTTCCAGCACAGGATTTTCATTGTTCTCGGCGGGGCTGAGTCGAGCCAGCCTCCGCCTCATCATATGTCTCGGTTCTGAGTACAGCACAGTTATCATGACAGTGCTTCTTCCCGGTCCCCGTTGTACCATTATCCACTACCTCCATTTCGATATCACCGTTCGCTTCAAGCTTGCGTTTTCCTTCCACAACCTCCGGCTTGTTTGAGTGGATCACAATTTTTCTATTCCCCATGCGTTTCCATTTCTTGCATTTACCATGATTCAAAACATCACCTACACACGTTTTTGTCGTCACAGTATTATACTCCTCACCACCAGCATCAGACTCTTGCTGGTCATGTGTGGGGGTTAAGTTCAGCTCTGATGTCTTATCTGAAATGTCCTCGATTACGGACGTCCCCTTTGCTGCCGCACTATCCCCATTGTTTGCCTGGTTTGAACCTTCTACGGAAGACTTAATCTGCATTTTCAAACCAATCTCCTGCGTTAGGAGGCCTCCATCGTGGAACAAGGCTTTGCGAACTGAACTGGGAGGTCCGACTCTCTTCGCCTTTACGTCCTCATATCGCATTTTGTTGTGGATTCGGGACGTGCCAATCATTTTAATTTTCTGTTGCTCCTTCACCCTCTCATCTTCACCGATCCTTGGCGCCTTCCTCGGGGATGCACGCAGCCACGGTCCATACTGAAAGACCACTTCAGCATCCTCCTCGTCAACCTTCTTCAAGCAATCTCGCTCAACATTTTAATGGCCGTCTAGGGCATGTTACACTATTAGATTTAAGTGAACTAATTTTATACGTTCATTTTATGTTATCAATTATAAGTTTGGTTGAAACTAAAAACATTTTGGGTTTTTTTGACTTTGGTTGCAACCAAATACAGTTTAGTTCCGACCAAACTAATAATGTTTCTACGGTGGTGGCCTTGGAAGAATTACCCGAAATCAGGAATGCTTGCCACCCCAACTGACGGACATAACAATCATATCTAACTCCGGTCCGGATCCAGGCCATCCGGGACACTTCTATCAGTCGCCCGCATCCACCGTCTCTTTCGCTCTCTTTCTGCAACGCATGCCCTAAACTGTGACTCTGCTAAAATCAATGAATCGCGCTTGAGATTGAGATTGCCGCATCAATGGCTAATTGGATCTCTTCCAAGCTCAAAGTCGCTGAGAATCTCCTCCAACAGGTTCCTCTCTCTCTCTCTCTCTCTCTCTCTCTCTCTCTCTCTCTTCTGTCCTATCATAATCAATTTCTGATGGAAGTAGTACTTTTATTCAATCATTTGATTGATTTGTTGCAAAGTTGATCAATTGAGTTTTGGGGTTTTGATTATGTCCACATTGTTATTTCATTTAAAAACACTTCCTGCTGCTTGTTCAGATCGATCAACAAGCGGCGGAGTCGCTTCGTAAAAGTGAAAGGAAGCAAAATGATGAATTGGATTTCAGTGCCTCAGCGAAACCTATTGGCAGTGTGCCTTTGAGGGATCAATTGAAGAAGAAAAGACCTGAAAGTAATGAGGTTTTTGGGAAATTGAACTGTGATTATGGTAATTTTAATAATGCAGTTAATTTGAGTAGCGATGACAATATTAGCCATCAAAACCAACGAGGGAAAGAAGTTGCAAAATCCGATTTAAATTCTGGGTCTTCTGCTCTTAAAGATAGTGATTGGACCGAGCTTCTCGGTGACTCCAAGCAACTGACACCCACTAAGACAAACCGTGCCAATGGTTTGGTGGGAACGCGTTTTGTGAAGAAAGTCGGGGGAAAGGTGGGAAATTTGGGATTGAATGTGAAGGGTAATGGTAGAGCTGGAGGGACAGCGAGGAAAACCAGTGATGGAAATGCTTGGAAAGGGAAAGGTGGTGTTGGAGATGGAGGGAAAGATAGAGAGGATTCTAGGAATTCGTGTAGTTTCGAGAGAATTTCTGGTGTGGAATCTGATAACAGCACTCATGAGAGATTGGGATCCAGTCAGGATTTAGGAAAGTTGGGTAATCAGGATGGGAAGAAAGAGGTGGAGCGTGAAAGAGATATCACAGGGAAAAGGAGTGCATCGTTGAACTCTGAAGAACTGGCAGTTGCTTCTGAGTCCCCAAGTCTAGTGGAGAACACAACTGTGCTTGGTTCCAATGGGGCCATGATTGCACTAGTTGGCAATAACGGTAAAGAAGCTTTTCATGATGATGGTAATACCAAGAGAGCTGCTCTAAAAGCAGATAACACCAATATGGGTAACGCAAATTATGGCTCTGGGGATTTGAAGAATGCTGCTTATTCAGGAAGCAATGAAGTGTCGGATTCTGATTCAGAATCTAGTTCACTTTCTGACTCTGAGATTGAACGAGAACGGAAGGAAAGAATTCAAAGAAGAAGGCAAGTTTTGGCTGCGAAAGCTACTGCAAAAGCTGCAGCGGCCATTAAGGAACAGGAGAATCTTTTGGCTCGGTTGGAGGGAGAGAAACAAAGCCTAGAGAAGATACTTGAGGAGCGAGCAAAACAAGCAGCACAAGAGGTTATATTGATCATATTCTAGTAGTTTCTTTGCTCTGTCTTACATTTTTGATGTTGCTTTGGTAGCCTATTTTTACTTGCTCTGCACACGTAACTCTGGATGTACAGTGTTCAGAGTTGAACATACTGTTCTTGTACTAAAGAATTGACTCACGAGGCTTTGTTAAGTAAGTGCATATATAAATTCTGAGCTAATAGCTCTGAGGAAGTTATGTTCTCCACATGGAATGGAGTAGCAACTATTTGCATCCTATGTTTCAGGAGAGTTATCTATGTTAACACTTTTTTTTTTTTTTTTTTTTNGGGCATATCTTCAACTCCAAAATCCAGTTGTGGGATCTACTGTTTAATTGAGATATTAGATGAATATTCATAAGAGGAGAAAAACATAGATTAAATTAGATAAAAAATCATCTATTAGGGAAATAAATGTACTAATGGAACTAACTAAATGTGAAGAAAAAGTACCTTACCATGTTGTGAATAATTGATAAATTGAATGAATGAAATATATGAGATTAAGACCTTAGTATTTCTTTTTTTTTTTTTTTTTGGATAAAATCGCCCCAATGACGTTGAAGGTCAGTGAGGAAGACCTTAGTATTTCTCTGAACTCATATATAGTTAATCACTGCAAGCAGGCTGTCTTCAAAAAACATAATTCTTATCATGATCTCTCTTTACTGTTTGAAATGTAACAAGAAAATGACTTGAAAGACTCTCTTGCTAGAAAAGTCAGTCTAAACATGAGAAGGTAATGTTTGGATGTTACCCGCCTCCCTATTATAACTTAGTTTGGATGTTACCCTTGTATTTGGAAATTAAAGAAGGTTTTGTTAAGGCCCTGTTTGAGGTGGTTGCTAGTTGCCAGCTTTTAGTTTTTTTGAAAACCACTTTTTTTTGGTTTTCAGTTTTGAAAACTAAGCAGGGAATTGTAAGTACAAAAATTCAGCTTTAAATTAAATTTATACAAAGAGTTGAAATTTTTTCAAAATCAAAAACCAAAAACTGGCAACTGGCAACTGGCAACCAACCCGAACAGGGCCTAAAGCTTCTTGACTTGGAACTTGGTAGTCATCATCGTGACTTGCTTAAGGATTGTAAACCATACAACTTCCAATCTCTAAGAATACTTCGATTTACAAACAAATATTGGATGGCTACTCATGCAGAAATATCTGGAAAATTTGATGCCAATACTCTGAAGTTTCGCCCGTCTTCCAAGTTCCAAAAAATAACCTCAATTTGGTGTATTCATGAGGATATTCCAAGATTGCTACTGTCCACCAATAAGGGGCCGCATCATTAGTCTTTATACCAATCTTTTCTTCAGCAGTGTGCTACTCCGTCCCCCTTTCCCCGTTCCCTATTGCCAATTATCTATGGAAGGCTAAGGCACCCTTAAAGGTGAGGGCATTTGTTTGGACTTTGGCTTTGGGTAAGAATAATACGAATGATATGTGACAGCAGAGGAGGCCCGAGGTGGCCTGTTACCGAATAGATGTGTACTCTGCTGCGCCAATAGCGAAATTGCAGCTAATGTTCTTTTGCATTGTCTTGCAGCACAGTGTCTGTAGAACAAGCTGCTTGATGTTTGTGGGGAAGCTTGGGTAGAAATACTTGTGAATGGACAACATAATAACATTTTATTTTTAATATTCTTAATGCTATTTTTCCTTTATAGTACTAGAACTTTAGCTGGAACATTTTTCTTAATTGGAAACTTTTTGATATATTCCGGTATCTTTGAAGCCGTATCCCCATACTTTGAAATTTAACAATTTACGTGCCCAACAGTCGGTTCTCTGTTGGAGAGTCTGAGAAACATAGATACTGCCTCATTGTAGCAAGTATATTATATTCATCAATGTCACCCTGTAACCACTGCTCATCTTATATATCCCAATAGGGTATCAAGAGAGTCTTATGAATGAGCACAGTCACCGGGTTACATATCCTTGAATAGGATGAAAGTTGATCATTGAAATGGGTACACAGTGTTCTTTTCGTCTGCTTTCTCACCCATTCGTAGAAGATAGAGAGTAAATCTTAACTCACAGTTACGGAAGACTACCCATATGAGTGCATCTCCACCACTTGGTTAGCTACACGCATGATATTCACTTGTGGAACTGTTAAGACAAAATAGCTTAGGATGCCATCAAATGCACACTGTTGGGAGCATCTCCTTTCTGGACTGTACTATGGTTTCACAGGAGTGGAATCATTTGTAACTGGTCGGAACTTGGTCATAATTTTTTCACTGCGGTTTTTGCTTCATAACAGCTTGATCCACAATGTAGGCAACTATTGTATGTCTTATATTCTGTGAAAAACAATCTGGATCAAGTCAATGTAAATTGCAGATTGACTAGGCCGGAAGTGACTTAGATTACTTGTGGATAGTCGTTTACAAGCTTCAGTGGTGTATTGATCCATCAGTTGACCTGGTCGTGGGTGATAGGAGGGCTTTTGGTTTCATTAAATTGAGCTTCTACTATTTATGGTATTAGTATCATTGATATAGTATCATTCATCACAGTTCTTACTCATACTTATCTCAATCCTTGATGACATCAGGTATCGGAACTGCAGTCAACAATGAAGGAGAAGATGGAAGCTGCGGAACTAGAAAAGCAGAAGCATAACCTTACAAGAATGGAAGTCCTGGGGCGTTTGGCTAAACTTGAGGTACTACATCTTATCTCCCCTCTATTGCGTTTATTTTCATTTATAAAATAGGATTCTTAAGAATGTGAGGAAAAGGGATTTGGTAAACCATGTGTGTGGGATGTAGGTAGTTATGGAAATATTGTAAATAAATGTACTAAAAGTGGTATGATATGTAGCTATGACTTAGCCAAAGCAACAGTGGAAATTCTCTTTATTAAAGAAAGGAAAAATTTCATTGAGGAATACTGAGGTATGACCAAAATACACATAAGTATACCGAGGTTTTGGAAAATACTTTGAAGCATACTAAAGTATGTAATTGAGTGCCAAGCATATATCTGATGATTGGATATATGAAGTTACGAAATTGCCCTTACAAAATGCCAGAAAAGTTCCTCCAATAAACCCACGTGTTATCTACTAGATAAGAACGAAAAATGCAAAACTTTGAAAATCGTACAACCACTCTCTCTAATGCGAGAAATTCCCTCCAATTGAGGTATACTAAGGACATTTTTGGCATAGAATCACTATTATTAGTTATAACTTGTGCCATGTCACCATCCACTGACCGGATGTTGGTCGGACTATACCTCATTGTATTTTTTTTTCTAATTTAATAGACATCAATGTATTTTCTAAAACCTTGGTAAACCTATGTGTATTTTGGCCATATCTCAGTATACCTTAATGAAATTTTTCCTTAAAGAAAGATATGGTTATTCTAGCTCGCTATGAACATAAATTTTAAAGCTCCGAGAATCAATAGAAATAATGCACCTATTGTGCTGCTGCTTTGCCTGTGTGAAATAGCCTTGTCTTGGAATGTAAAGATGAGGAGCCTCAGGTGCCATGAATCTCAGCGCTTAGGCAAACATAAGCCCACCTTTTCACACAATGCAGCACAAAATATAGTCTCGTTGAGAAACTTTCAATGATGTGAACGTTATCTAGCCAGTTAACACATTCCTGTTCTTTGCATATCAATATCATGTTTATGTTTACATCGCTTATTTACCAACATCTCTATGTCTGACATTGTTTGAACACCACCTGATTAACTTCCAAACAAATTCTATTTTGGTGTTTTATCATCCCAATATAGATTGTTCCCTAAGCTAGCTTTAGTTTCCCTTTGTTTTCTTGCTTGGGCTGTAGAATTTAGAATGCCCCATGAGCTGCATATTTGTATGATAATCAGAAGTAGTTGCAATATTATCTTTTGACTGATAGTGTTACAATTTTGCAGACTACAAATGCTGATCTTGCTAAGTATCTTGCTATTGCACAATGGAATCTTGAAATAGAGGTATGACATTTGACAGGACTCTCAAACCTTTTTCCAGCTGAAGTATTAGTTTCCATTTGTCAAATTTTTTCAGGTTAAGGTATCTTTCTTTAGTATGATGCAACTATTAATGGCTTAGTTTTATTAGTTATCTGTTCAGGTAACTGAAAAACTATACAGAGTGCCAGCTTGGTTTGTTTTCTTATTCCTACTAATAACTTGTATGTTTTCTCATTTCCTGTATATCTGTTTTTCCTTGCTTTGATGCACTTAAAGCGTGTTCCAGACGTGTTAAATTTCCTGGAATTTTGCAAAAACCTGAAACAATTACACATGCCAGCAATCGTCAACAGCTATAATAACAGTCCAGCGAAGTTCATCAAAAACCAGAAAACTTCAGCAAAGTTTGCCAACCATCACATAGGAAAAACCATCAAATTTGGTATAAAGCTTGTGATCTTTCATCTTTGTAGTTTGGGATAAAGCTTGGGATCTTGGTAGATTGGGATACTCATTTTGCAGTCAAAGTGGATGGTATATTAGGGACATTTTTGTAATGGTATGCTTGGAAGTTAGAGGCAAGGGGAGTTGGTGGTTCACTGTAGTTTATGGCCCACATATGCATCATGACCATGATGTCTTCTTTGAGGAGTTGAGTGCTTTAGTGTCTTTGTTCTCCATTTTAGATTGTTGGATGGGATGTCAATTTTGTGTGCGCAGTGGGCGAACGATTGGAGGGCTTGGGCGGCCTTGTAGGCATGGGGAGCTTCGATACTGTTATCACTGAGTGCGACTTGTGTGATCCTCCCCTTAGAGAATGGTCAGTTCACATTGAGTGTTCGAGGGCGGGGGACTGGCTCATCTTGATTGGTTCTTGTTCACTAGTGCAGTTTGGGATGAGTTTGGGGCATTGACAAGAGGTGTTGCCTCGACCTTGTTCAGACTCTTCACTTAGTCTGGTACAATGGTGGCCTGACACCTTTCCGATTTGAGACATGTTGACATTATGTGAGGTCTAAAGGTGGAGGAGGTATTGTTTTATGTATAAGCTCAAATTTGTTAAAAAAAGGTTAAAGGGTAGAAAGATGAGGTTTTTGGGGATGTGAGCGGGCTGAAGACTGCATTGTTAGACGAGATAGCAGTGGTGGATAAGAGGATAAGGGTCTTAGTTATAGGGATGAAGGGGAGGGGGTTCTTCAGAAGAGTGTTACACTTATAAAGAGCTTCAAGAGGTGCTTTTGAGAGAGAAGTAGAGGCAGAGAATGAAGGTTCAGTAGGCAAGGGGAGGGGGACACAACTTGTCGACCCGCTTTCAAATTTGTCAGTGGGAGGCGTTGAAGGGTTGTCATTAAGGAGTTAGAGACTGATAAGGGGGATGTGGTTTCGGACGTGGGGGTAATCAGTTGGTAGAAGGCAGAGTATTAATGGTAGCTTTTCAACGGGAGAAACCTTGTATATAGCGGCTGGCTTGGAGCCCCTTTGCTCAACATTTGGCATGGATGGAACGTTTTTTTTAAGGAGGAGGAGATTCAGGAGATAAAGGCGGCAACAATTATTATGGAACGAGAGATGGCCTTGGGTCCTTATTGGTTCACTATGGTTCTGTCCAGAATTGTTGGAATGTTATTATATGAGACAATCCTGATTTGTTTTTCATGAGTGGGGGTTCTAGGGAAGAGCATTAACTCCAGTTCATCTCCGTAGTCCCAAATCCATCGAAGTCAAAAATTACCGTGCTATGATTCTTATTACCGGTGTATTAAATCATCAAGGTTCTTTTGAGGCACCTGGGAAGGTTTATCCCACCATAACCTCTTGCTCCCAAAGTGTCTTTGTGGAGGTGAGGAAAATTTAGGATCCTGGTAACCAATGAGGTGGTTGATGATGCTAGACGAAGGGGTCTGCTAAGGGTGGTCTTTAAGCTTGATTTTGAGAAAGCTTACATAGGGTAAGTTGGTATTTTTTAATGGGGTGCTTGACAGGAAGGGGTTTGGGCTCTTGCTTACAATTAGGTGTTCTTTTTCTTTCTTTTCGTAGCTAAGGAACATGTTCACTTCAATTGCGCCGCCTAGGAGGGTAGGGCGCTTTCCCTAGCCTAATGTGGCACTGGGTTTAGACCACATAGAACCTTAGCATGGGAGGACATCTAATCCTTTTGCTGGCACAAGGCTGGCTTAGTATGAAGCAGGCTCAAAGACCCCTAAATGTGGAAGACACATGAGTTTGGGTGCTATGCTGAATGTGCGATTGACACTATACTACATAGGTAGCTTTGCAGGTAAGGCGTTGGTCGGTGCTAAGAAATGACGACAGTGGTGCGCTTGAACCTTGTGTTAAAGTCAACTTATCTTTCCTCTTTTTGATTACCATTGCGATTAAGCAACTTAAGGGGGATTTTTGGGAGAATTAGATATGAAGAATTATAGGATGGTTGTTATTATTTAGCTTTTTCCATATCATATAATGGGCTAATAGATTTGCGCTTTCTTAGTACATTGCCTTTCATTACTGATCCTGGTGTCTTACAGAATGAAGTAACCAAATATTCGCTAATATTTTATCACCTTGTAGTAAGAAATACCTTCTAGATACTCCCTCCGTTCCTTGTAAATGTTCCACTTTTCCTTTTCCGCCCCTCACTTATCTTCCACTTTTTAATTTTGGTAAGTTTTTAGTGCTGAAAGGACCAAAATAGGCCAACATTGTCCAACCCACCCAACTTGATTGGGGAAAATCTGTACCATTTGCTCCTCCAACCCCAACTCAGGTGCCGTTTGGCTGGTACAATTTGGGTATCGACAATCGATTTTTGATTTGGACCCAAACTAGTTGTTTGGTCTTCCCGAAACTCACCCCCCCTTACCGATTGTCGAAACCGGAGAATTATGGTTTTTGAATCTCTCCACCCTCCTTTGGTTTCAGTCAGTTTGTTTGAGGAATTTACCTGCTTGCTTCTATGATCTTTACATTACCACTGCTATAGTAGAAGGATGACTTGACAAAGGAGAGAGAAAGATTGGATTTTACCCATGCTCCCAAAAATTTTCCACCAAAATCCGATGATCCAAGATTAATATTGAGCTTGTATATGATGACTTTAACCTGTCATCTTTATGGCTTTAATGATTAACTTGTGGTTGACTGGACTGCTAATCTGTGTTACCTTGATACTATTGTAGCTAACTTCTATTCCACACAAATGGGTTCTTGGAACCTTCACTTTTGGTGGGCCTCGCCAGATTGAGAGGTGGGTGATCTTACAACCTTGGTCTTCTGGGGACAATCAAGTTTTTTGATTGTGGTAATACCAAGAGATGGGGGACTGGTTCTTCGAGAGAGTTTACTTACCTTCCTCAATATTTGGGTACGCCTCTTCCTTGGTTTCCAATAGTTGATTTCATTTGGAAGGCTAAGGTGCCTTTTAAAGTGTGGACATTTGTGTGGATTCTAGCATTGGATTTGTTGACACCAATGATTTGCACCATAGCAGACAGGCGGGGGTTTGGTGCTTCAATTGACATTTATTTACTTGCTGACCAGCTTTGAGACAACGACTCATGTATTCCTAACATGTGATATCGCTCTTGGCATATGGAGTAGGCTTTTTGTGTGTATGGAGGCATGGATTGTCCATCTAGTGTTGTTGTGTTTCTTTAGATGCGGTGATGTGGGCTTTGGGAAGGCAAACCGTCTTTGTGATCATTTGGTGTCTTTCACTAGAAAGGAATGCCTGGGTTGTCAATGGGGTTGGCCATTTTGGTTGATTTGTTGTGGGATAGGGTTATCTATTTAGCATCCTTGTGAGTTAGAGTTGCAGTGGCATATAGGGATTATTCTATCACATAAGTCCAACGTAACTGGACTAATATCTTTTTTTATGGAGGACATCTTGTCTTCCTTTGCTGTATTTTTGACACTTCATTAATATATATCTTCTCTTTATCTAATAAAAGAGAAAAAACCGTGAAGTTATGCAAAAATCAGAAACTTTCAGCAACCATCAATTCCAGGAAAATTCAACACAGGCAAAACAACTTCAAACACCCATAATCCCAGATGTATTAAAAACACCTACAGTTGACCTTCAGTAAAATTCTACACCAGCAAACTACAAGCAAAACAACTTCCAACGCCCATAATTCGAGGTGTATTAAAAAACCTATATTAGAACTTAACTGCGAGGCAAAGGTCATAGTATGCCGTTAAAAATGTCTAATAAAGGAAACTTCTGTTCATGCGTCGTATACGCTTTCAAATTTTATGTTCCATGCAATTTATTTGCAATATATCCCATTCACGGTGCAGAATGAAAATGATGTGCCCAACCGTGCAGAACATGGTTATTTTTGCTTCTGTGGTTTGTCCAAATTGCTATGAACGTATTGTGTATCTTAATACTAGGCCTTGAATATAACTTGTAAATGTTACCCTCAAACATCAAGCTGATGTTTTCTGTTTGTTAACTCTTCTTCAGCACTGTAATTGAGCATCTTGGATCCATGTTAGAACATGTAACGAAAATTCCTACATTGTTCCTTCCGCTGGCACCCTATATTTTTCTTGTCAACCAAGAACCTGAAAATGTTTTCTTTCTTCATTCTTTTTGAGATAAGGATAGAATATTTATTGATGAAAATTAGATATACAAAAAAGAGGACAAGTTATCATCTACAAAGAATGTAATTACAAATTGGCCCAATTTTGCTGGATCTTCTGAGCTGCCTCCTGCTCTAGACCACAAAAATGCTAAACGTGAGCCTATAGAGGAATAGACGACCCAGAAAAGAGCCTCATACTCTTCCCTAGCCAAATACAGCATAGCGCCGATATCAGAGAGCATTGCACCTCAACTTCACTCCCTACCTTCTCCCAAAGCCCACGAAACATCTTTGCAGGAACTCCATAAACAGACAACACCCAGGCCTCCTCATAAACACCAAATAGCTTATTTCAAAGGCTCCTTCTTCAATCACACTTGAAGAAGATATGTGCACAAAGTCTCATTGCTAGCTGTGCAAAGCAAGCAAATAGCTGGAGAAATAGCTAACTCTCTTCTAAATCATTACTCCCTCCATTTCGTAATATATAGCATATTGTCCACTAAAACTTAAATTAAGAATCTGAAATCAATAGAAGTGAAGCAAATTAGCTAAAGTGCTTTGTGTCATTACATGTCACCTTGAAGAGAGAACATAACTACATACGAAGAAAAAGCAAGGGTAAATTGGCAAAAAGAGCAATAAAAATTGTTCGACAATTGTTGGACATATTATATTGTGAAGCAAAACATAACCAAAATATGAGTTCTTTAAGAAACACTGGAAGTACTATGAATTCTACTTTGATGCTAAGGTCCTCACAAATTGTCTGTGAGACACCTTAGCCTTATGTAGAAAGCGTGCAATAGGAAATGAAACGAGGAATGTTGTAAAGACACTTCTAAACAATAAAGAGAGGACTTGCACAAGGACTCCCTTGAAGAGTCACCAATTCACCACCTAAAACCGTCCCTCGTTCTCAATGCTGTAGTATGTGGAGTGAAGTGCCAACATAGAAACTCCTCTCGCCATTACACTATACAGAAGAACATTTGATACATGGGTATCCGCGCTTACATTAATTGATTTTGAACCTAGTTCAGTGGCGAGTACAAGTGCCATTAATCAAGAGGTCACTTATCTTA
>BSSO01002885.1:0-17943 GCA_030267885.1 Mesembryanthemum crystallinum
CAAAAAAATTAAGAATTGTCTTATTAATATACGAAAAATTAATTTTCTTTTTTATGTTTTTATTAAACGGATTGCGGATGGATAAACGGATCGGATAATCGGGTGGAAAAGTTTCACCCGAATCCGACCCGATCCACAACCCGATCCATCCGCAATCCGCATAACAATCCATTTAATCGGATTTTTATCTATATATTCGGATCGGGCGGATCGAATATCCGCGGATCAATAATCCATTTACATCCCTAGATAAGACTTGTTATACATAAGTGAAGGCATATTTAAAGTCAGACGGCAATGAGAAATGTAAATATTATGATGGACATAGGATATGTTTCTTTTCACCATATATACCTTTTTATATTATTCATTCCCCACCAAAAAAAAGAAAAGAAAAGGAAACGTGAATTTTAAATAAGGGAAAATCAGTTGGAAAAACACCAACTTTATCTAAGTTGTGAATCTTTAACTCCAACTTTTACTGATTCCAAGTTTTTCCTTTTTTTTTTCTTTGGTGAACAAGAAGGTGAAAACGCCCTAACTGGTTCTAAATTTAGCACAAACTAATATAGCCCCATCAATTGAATAGTATCGTTTTTGCAATCATTAGTGTTCATCGAACCTAAGGAACAGTTATGTTACTTCTTTTTTCTCCTATTCTCCTTTTTTTTTTCCATAAAGAACCATAAAAATTGATATAGACAAGCTTGAAATCGAAATATCGCGTATTCATCGCTAATTCATTTCAAAATACCTCACCAATTAAGCTAATTGACCTCTCAAAATGGTAAATAAGATAATGCTCCAACAAATTTTTTTTTTTTTTTTTAAATTCTCCAACAAATACTGATTCTAATCAATAACATGCTCACTTCTTATGAATCTTAAAGCGGGGTTGTAGCCATTAATTTTCGTCAAATCTAAGGTTGTCTGCATGTTAATGTTACTCATTTTCATGTCTATATGTACTTCAAATGAGATTAGAGAGCATGTTTTGTGTCT
This sequence comes from Mesembryanthemum crystallinum, assembly GCA_030267885.1. Classification (NCBI taxonomy): domain Eukaryota; kingdom Viridiplantae; phylum Streptophyta; class Magnoliopsida; order Caryophyllales; family Aizoaceae; genus Mesembryanthemum; species Mesembryanthemum crystallinum. Next base: position 1,003 of record BSSO01002885.1, read on the forward strand.
CACAAGAGTAGTTGTACTAAATGAAATTAACTTGGCAATTTCATGTCAACAGCTGCTAGAAGCCTCATTAATCCATCATAATCACTGTGTTGGAAGTACCTGCTGTATATGAACAAAATCACAAATACACAATGCATATGTTACATAAAGTTCAGATTAGCTATATGAGATTACCTCAAAAAAATTCTGTTTCAAAAGACTTTTCAACATTACAAACCCGTCCAGATGTTCACTACAGTAATTAAATACCTCAGAAGATTATAAACAACTTGGCTGGGAAAACTATATGAGGAGAGGATATGAGAAAATGTCCACTTCTTATGTACCGTTGTGTTGCCAGAGACGCATGATACTGTGTATCCCGTGATTCGATTTACAAATCTCAACCAAAAGACCGACAAAAAACGAAAAGAAAAATAAAAAATAAAAACCTACGATGATAAAAACGACCACCAAATGATTACCGATCTCTTGTAACTCGTATATGTGAATCCAAGCAGCATTTCAGATCCTTTCTACGGCCCCAGTGTCTCTACTTACTGAATTACAGGAAATGGGTTTGCAGACTCTTGTTCACCTACAGTAACTCTTTCAACATCCCAATGAATATTCATCCTAGGCAGCAATCCCTGGAAATCCAGCAACCAAGAGAGTTGTCAGCACAAGAAAAAATGTATGTGCAATTGAACAGATGGAATTTGAAAGTTCAAGTAGAAGAGAGCACAAAATGGGTCATATATCCTTATTTATTTCGTCATTCTCATGCTGCATTCAGTGTTACGTTATGTTCGGCAACTTACATGTTCTCACATATTACTATTCATTCCGTTTCCATTCAATTCAATTTAGTTGACCATGATTTAGTTGAAATGAACATAGCAAAAGAGGTGCATTTCGAAGAACATTGTCATATTCATTATATACAGTCATTGAGTTCATCGATCTCTGCAATCAGCTATCCTTTCTAGGCTTTCATTACCCTATTCTGATTAAGCCAGCTGAGCTTTAAGCCAGCGTCAACGTTCTGTGCTTATCAACATGTTTCGAGAATAATGAGCAAAGATGCAAGAAAAGAGGAAACTAAGCCTAGTACATCAGACTCATGCAAGAGTGACTTAACATAGTCAATCTCTTCTGATTCTGCCAGCTGCTGAGCATATTACTAGAAATCATCTTCATTTGCATTACATAATAAGCATGTATACAGCGAAATTGAAGAGTATTGATGCAAGAAACTCAACCTAGCACATCTTGCAAGATTTCAATAAGATAGTCAATTTACTTGGCACATATGGTTTGTTTGGTTTTTGAAATAATTAAAGGAGATTTCAATGAAGCGCCGCATAGTTTTATCAAGTGCCCAAAGTAATGCATCCGCATATACAGCCATTTGCTTTTCTTCATTCATTTTAATTTAAAACTCACATCTCTCCAAGGTATGGAACACAAGGAGACTTCTGAATTCCACGCCTTATTCATCTCATATCTGCCATGTGCTACTTTCAGGCACGGTAAAGGAGGAAGGTTCTATGAAGTTATGTTATCATTGAACTTCATTAACAGTTCAGACAACCTAACTTCAATCACATGTACAAGGTCACAAAGGTTAATGAGGACACTTTTTACGGATGAAACAAGTGAATTTTTAACAGAAACAACAAAAGTTTTCTACCTACTTTTTTTAATGGGGGAGGGAGCTGGGTATCAACTGGAGCCTATATGAACAGATCATCTATAAGTTCAACATAAGCAATATGACAACTCCATTAAGATATAGCAATGTACTCTCGTGCTTAATATCGCCACTGTATGTAGGTATACAAACAGGTATCTAGGAACCAATTTGTCCCATCATCATATCCACTTCAAATTATGAAGAATGTCAACAACATCTGAACTATAATTCTGTAACCCCTAAACCCAACATCTCACCAACAAATCTGAAGTCTTGCAAAAGTGAAGGTTTACATCCTCCTAAGACCACTAAATCTGACACAAACCCCCACAACAAACATACTTCACGGCTTCACCACTAGGATTCTCATTTTAGCAGCATTCATTTATGTTGGCACATAGAGGATTACTAGTGATAGTTAATTAGTTACAAATCAATAAAGTAAAACGCCTAATAGTATATTTTCTAACCATATCTCTTGAACCCTTGTCCTTAAGCTGATTGGTTTCAGTTCATCATATTTGTGACATTTCAGTCTCAGTGAATTACATACAGAAACTTCTTACATTGTCTCTACAGCAATGATAATGCAAAGCTCACTAAAAATGCAGTGCAGCCAAAACAGAAAGATGATGCTAAACCCATTGAAGCATAAAATGGTTACCTCTATTTTGCTATTGACAAATGCTATATCTACCAGCATAAACCAGCAGGGTTATTGAGTGGAACATCTGAGACAGCATTTCCAAGCCCAAATTCATATGAACCAGATCCCTTCAATCCCAAAGATGGTGAAGGCCAGGATTGCTCACCCACACCACTATAGAAATCATCAAACTTAGCATCATAACCACCATCTAATGAAGCAAATGATGATGCAGGTGGTATCCTAGTCCTAAGGTCTCTGTCATACATTCCCACAGCTGATCTTACATTAAAATCTTCATGACCATTAAGATTGAGACCATTCAAAACAGAAGAACGAGCTCCAGCTTGAGCTGAAATAGGGGAAGAACCCCAAATTGCTTCACCACTTTTAAGGGCATCTGACTCAATATCTCCAATTCTAGAACTCATAGAAACATTCTTTCCAGAAAAAGTACTGTCACTGATGCTCCCACTCCCCCACAAACTCCAAGTAGATGATCCAGGATTAGAACCAGAACCTCTGTTAACACCCTCATACTCAGCAAAGCTACCATGCCTATTAACATTGCCACTGTGCAATGCATTTAGTCCTTGCTCGAAGCTTAATTTTGGAAAGAGATTTGCAGTATCACCATAGCTCGGACTCATCCTTGGCTCGAAATTTAATGCAGTTCCATAACTAGATGGGCTGAATGAAGGAAATCCACCTCGAGCATAAGAAATTGGAGTGTGCCTTTCATCCATTTTGATTCCATGTCCTCCAACTGGGCTTGGATTATATCCCTGTGGATAGCCATTCAGGAAGCTGCTGACTCTACTAAGACCACTGCTACCGGCACCTAATGGACTCCTGCTTGGCCCTGGAGATAACTCTTTAGGAACAGCTCGCTTGACTTCAACCATTTTCCCATTAAGTTCATGGAAAGTTCTAATCAGTGTTCTCTCCACTGCTTCTTCTGAGTCATATGTGATAAATCCAAAGCCTCTTGGCCTTTGAGTGTTGTGATCATACATCACAACTACATCAGTAATGGTCCCAAACTGATCAAAGTACCTTTTAAAGTCGCCCTCTGTTACAGTAGATGCTAAACCCCCTACAAATATCTTCTTTGTACGAGCAGGTGCAGGCGATGCAATAGGGCTGCTGTGGTTTCTGTTGAGAATGTGCTGATCATCTCTGGGGACAGCCTTCTTCGCCTCAACCTGAGAAAATAGATGAAAAATATATTTAAAATAAAGTAAACATACTTGAGATAAAAGTGCATTACTTTCAATCAAATTGTGCAAGGAACAAGCAACTTCCAACTGTGGTTCAAGAGCAGTATTGTAAATCCTAAGTTAATGCGTGCAGTATGTCCTGCTTCACAAGCTGATTGATGCGTTTGAATAACATTTAACACTTGAAAAGACAGCATTAATCATTCATATATGGTAAAGGTGTAACGGTATAACTAGCAGCACAGGAATAGATTGAGACTTGAGCACTGTAAATGATGAATGGTGATCATGAGATATCCTAACTCCTAAGCAACGTGCTTCAATCAAAGCAGCATAATTATTATCAGTAGATGAGTACATGGTCCCTGGATGTTGGCATATACCATCTTATTACTATTAAAATCACACTAGAACTATTTGTTCTCCCCCACGTCTGCAATTAACAAACATGAACTATCCCTCTACGAATTCTTTCAATGTGTCCTACTTCATCAACAGGCAACAGGTATATGTGACATCAAAGTAGTTACCAAAAACAAACATGAACTTAACATTTGTCATTATACACCTTTAACCGAGGTATCAAAATGTTAGAATAGGAGCAACCAAACAATAGAGGTGCCAAGGATGATCATCACATATATCATTTTTGAAATGAGATTCTCCCATTACTGAAGCACAGAACACATTAGCAGCAACAAGAAAAATAGTTTCAGGTATGTACACAACTTACAGTTCTACCATCAATCATATGCTTCTGCCTAACAACTATCTCTGCAATTGCAGGGTCAGCATAGATAACAAAGCCGAAACCACGAGCTCGCCCAGTGGCTCGATCCTTCATGATCACAGCTTCCACAACCTCACCAAATGATTGAAAATATTCCCTCAAGCGATCTTCATTTGTGTCCCAAGAAATCCCACCTACAAAAAGCTTCCCTGGCTCCATTTCCCAATCTGCATAGAAATCATCCAACAATTATCATCCCAATCAAATATAGCATAGCCATAGGTTCAATAAGGTTCCACATATTCTCTTTTTCCATTTTTTTTTTCTTTTTTTTAAAGGCTGACAAAATTTCATTTCCAGAAGCAACTTTGAATACATACTGGTGAATAAGCACATCTTCATCACGGGGTAAAAGACACAAGACACCGGATCCAATCAAATAGCTACAGTAAATTTAAGACCAAATTACACCCATAAATAAAAATAGTTACTTGTATCATTAAATTCCCAAAAAAGAGTGGCATAATCTAAGGAGAGCAAGCAAAATGCAAAACCCATATAATAAATCATGTCAAACAATCATCCGATGATAAGCTAATAATCATAGGCAATCACAAAACAAATGGGTATTGCTCAAATCAGCATAGAAACCATCAGATCCTTGATGGGTCAGTGACAGATCAATGATCAATCAACCCACAATCTGGAATATCATTAAAATGAATTCAAAAACCATACAATTGTGCAGAAAATCATAATCCCATGAAAAAACAAAAACAAAAACAAAAAAGTTGACAGCTTTTGAAGCGAAAAGATTGAAACAATTACCGATTGCAATAAATTTTTAATTGGTTTTGTATTGTTTGGTGGGGAAAAAGCCCAGAGAAGGAAGAATGATGAGGTGATGGTGAATTTCAAGATCTGAGAGGAGGCATAACAAGAACAAGAGAGCGATGAGCTGCCCCCTTCTTCTATCTCCACAACCTCCTCTCGCTTTTTTTTTAACTTTTTTTTTTTTTTGGGTTCCTTCGAGTTCTTACAAAAATCGAAAGAGGTGATTAGAAGGAAGGAGAAATATATGAAGGAGAATCAAGTTTGTGAAATAGAGGGCAGAGAAAGAAGAGAGGGTATTTGTAAAGATGAAAAAATGGATAAAAATAATAAATGGGCAGAAATGGAGAGAGAGAGAGAGAGAGAGAGAGAGAGAGAGAGGTAGCTAGCTTTGGCTATCCTCTCGTGGAGAAGAGGAGACGAAGAAAGATGGTGACTTGCCCGTTTTTAAGTTGGATTTCAAAAGTTAGAGTGTGCCTCTCCTTTTTTTTCTAATTTTTTCCACCACCTCTGTATTTACTTCTTTTTTCTACTTTCAAGTTTTTCATTTATTGTTTTTTTTTTCCCAAAAATTTATTTCTTCCAATTTGGGGTGGTAGAAGTTGTGATTTATTTTTCTAAATTGTTTATTTATTTCACATTATATATATTAGAAAATGAATTTTTGCCATGATCGAGTCATTAAACATGTGTAGAGGTGCACCTAATTATTAAGTTGTGGTTTATGGAGTATCAAAGTAGACCATAACAACCAATTAGTGGGTGGTGTGAGTGATTTGGATATTCTCGTGCTTTAAAATAAAATCGATCGCTTGAGTCTTGTGGATGGATAATTGATTGATAGGAACACTTTATCTATTCTTGGACTGACCTGATCCAATGTGAATAAAATTAATCATAAGACAATAGGTTCAGAGGAACTTGTAATTCCAACCCAAAAAAAAAAAAGAAAAAAAAAAGTAAACCCCATTAAGCAAACCAGTGGAGGTTTTCCCGATGGAAGATGTAAAACTAGGTCACTAGTAAATAGTCACAAATGCTACGAGCCCATTACAGAGAGTGTTTATGACACCAATAAGGTTCCAACCCAAACTAATTGGCGATGTGTAAAGTAATTCCTCTAGTTATAAATACCTCAAGGCTATCTCATTTTATCAATGTGGGACTTCCCACTTAACATCCCATTACACACAAAGGAATCAGAGAGACATGATTAATCATGTAAAATAAGCAACTCAACCAAAATTTTAAGCTGATAATTAGAGGTCTATTAATCATTATAAGTCATACTACACCCTCTCACGTGAATGCCCTTTGGGATTGAAGCGTGGATTATGCACAAGCCTGCTCTATATTGTGCTTCAAAAGCTCAATGATAGGAGTAAACTTTACTATAGGAGTTAGGGGTTGTTAGGATTCGAAATCAAGTCATATTGGTCACTGAAGTTCTGATACCATGTAAATGAACTATCTCAACTAAAATCTTAAAAACTGATGGTTGGAACCCCAATGCAATCAATCATTTTTACCCCCAATATATCTAAGATCAATAGAAAATAATACCTTCATCGAAAGCGTCATGTTACTATTGGTGGTATAGTCTTTGGATTAGGCATATCTGGAACATTTAGGGGACCGCTCAAGTTTTTCTACTCGAAATGGTTATAGTACATGCCAATATCACACTCAAATGAAAAATTTATTTTAATATACCAAAATGACAGACATACATAGTATATTTTTAGAGTGTCTCAACTTAACAAATTTACGCAAAATAAATTTAATTACCCGATAATATGCATGTTGTTTTTCATTTCATAAGGTTGAGTTTTTAGGTTCCATATTCAAATCCTTTGTTCAATACTCAAATGTCTCCAATTAAAGTTGGGCTAAATTTTTACCCGTTCAAAATTTTCTTCACTGGTACTGGATTAACTTGAGTGAACACCATATCTCCATGAAATAGAGTAGAGAGAAAAGGGAGAACTTTGTCAGACAATGGTAACTTTGAATGAGGAGGAGTATTAGATTTAGAGGGAAGCCGGCAGCATGTTGCATAAAGAGCAATAAGGTAAGGTTGGTATTTGTACCAAAACTGCCAACCAGATAATCATCTGGCATAAATGGGAGTATTTCATTTGTGTTAATATAATGAATTAGAGTTTTTTTAATTAATGACGGCAACGTTGCATAACATGCTTTGCTTCCTTCATGTGGGAGCAAGGCATAAATGACTTGTCACCAATATATACCCTATCTCATTATTTTTGATATATACACTATACTACTTGCTCAACTAAAAATCTAACACAGATAGTACACGCGCTTAAAATTTTGTAAAATATTTATAATTAATATTTTGAAATGGCCAAAGTTTTATCAAGAAATCATATCTTGGTAGACTAATCAAACTAAATCTCAAATTATTATAAACAAATGTATATAGCTCAGGTTAGTAAATAAAATTAAAGTTCATAATTAGATTCTAACAGACTATAGTGGTATACTATGATACGAAAAGTGTTATATGCACCTATTATACCCTACTATTATAGTAGATCGGGTAACTATCGATCGATTCTGAAACTTTAATAACTGATAACAACTACTAATAACTTATTCTCGATTTTCATTACGATGTCGGTTATAAGGTATTTATAACTATATATCGAACTTTGATTACAAGGTTTTTGATATTAGGTGTTCTTAATGTATACAATTGTATTGTATTGCGATGAATATATTTTGTCGTGAAGTGATATAGCAATAATATTTTCTAGATCACTAAACTAAGTTTATAGTAATTTTATAATAATATATGTGAGGAAAAAGAAGGATGGTGAGAGGAAAAAGTGGGAGCAAAAATATAGATGTGTGAATTGCACAGAAGGGATTACTTTGTGGTTCCACTTACTCAAGAAAGAATAGAACATGAACAGCTAATCCAAGTCCAATCAAACAAATAAGTTATGTTAGTATTATGTATCATGCTGTATGGTATGGCTAATGTGCCCTGTGCCGCACTGTTGCACATGCCCTGATGTGTTTATGCATGCTAGCTTGCTATTGCTAATAATCACTAATCACCCCCAGCTTATCTAACTTGTTAATTAAATATTAATTTTAGATTCTTAGCTAATTATTGGCCTTTCTTCTTTCATAAAAGCTAATGTGGTTCCCCTTTTTTAAAATCATTGTTGGATTGACTCTCTCCTCAAGCCTTTAAACTAGCTTTATTTTAAATTCTTCAAGCTAAGATAGATGCAATGCACCAATAAAATTTTAATTACCCCTCTTCATCTCAATAATAATAAAGATATACTATGATGCAAATAAGAAATGAAAGAAAAAGAAAAAATCTATTGTCTTTTTTATTACTTCTATCTTTTTAACATAGTGTGTGTATATATAGAACTATTTTGTGATGCTTATCTTGACTCATGAAAGCAACATGTGAAATGATTGATTATAATTTTTGATCTATTAAGAACTGCATGTCAATAATTTATCCATCACTTGAAATCTCATGATCTCTTGTAAGTGTGAAGTGTCTATTTCAATCATAATTAATTAAATTATTTTAGTGAATTTATACTATTGTGAGGGTAAATAAATGAGGATCTTATCATTGTATGTTCTTCTTTCATTGAGTCATGTCCTGGGTGCCATTTGACATGGCTTGAGCAATAACTACCATCTTTTTCTCTTATATATAGCCCATAAAACCAATGTCAACAATAATAATATCTCGTTCTCATCCTTTATATCATTTGCTACATTGATCTTCACTTGAACCACTATCATAAAATCCAATTCAACCACACACATTTTGCCAAAATTTTCAACAAGTATACCCTTCCTTATTTGTTATCTAATTCAATATGAACATGTTTACTAATATTGTACTCTAATCTATTTTTCTCCAATTATAATTTAAGATCATGTATACTATACAGTGTATTAGCTTAGCTTGATGTCTTTTACTTCTACCTCTTATCTCTAGCAATTTCTTAACTTGACGATGTCTGCCTCTTATCTCCGGTTTGTCTTGCAATCGACTTTAAGCTAAAGCTTTGATAGCACGGTGATTCTAATATTGGAACGAATTGATAGGATTAAAGTGATTGGTTAGATAAACCTAGAATACTAATGGATCGATTCAATGATAAACGATGAATGATCTGAATGGTTGAAAGATTTATTGATTATATATTGTGCATGATGAAAAAGTGCAATGAATGAAAAGATATAGTTATTGAGATAGGTTCATTGTACTTTCTAATAGTTAGAGAAAACTATTTTATTATGTTTGTAAAGATTAGTAAAATAAATAAATAATTAATAACTAGATATTTAATCCTCATTTAATGGTCAATAAATGATCTTTAGAAACCTATTTGTAAACAAAGACTCTAGATCTTCAAAAGGTAAAAGAAGACCAAATGGAACGACAGAAAAAAGACATTGGCTATGTTGGGCAAAAATCAACTACATCTTTCAGTTATTGGCTAGTTTTTTATTCTTTCAGCAACCAAACAGTTTATCTAATTATTTTTATCTTTTTAGCTCTCAATTTGAACTTTTTCAACTAGTTTTGAGAAGCTATTACAACAAGTTTTTCACATAAACTAGCTTTTTCAGCTAGTTTGTTACTACTTCATAACAATTTTGAACTATTTTTTTGAGCAGTTACTACCTTATTAGGCATCTTATCAGCTAGTTTTGCCATTTAGTACTAAGTTACAAAGTACTTTTCTTAGTTGATGCCACTCTTTAGTTTTCTTAAGTGTTGTTTTAGATTATGGGTTCAAGTTAGACCATTGATTTGTGAAAAAATAATATACTTTGATTTACAATATTAAAAAATATTATAATTTTTAGTTATATATTTTATGTCATTATATTAAAAAAAATAATATATTTTATGTATTTTGAGAGATATTAATGGTCAAAAGTTCAACCTTGAAAAACAAAAAAAAGACACTTAAAAAAAGACACATAATCACACCCAGAGGAAGTAATATCTATTTTATTCATTTTTAACTTATGACACTTAGGTAAACTGACTCTATTATATATTTTAAATTTTGGATTTTGTTTGAGCTTTTTTTTACACCTAGTATGATACGGTAGAATTTAGATGTTAAAGGGGTGAAATGAAAAAGGAGAAATATTTTAGAATGTGATAGGAATAATAAATATATCAGTTGAAATTCTCCAATATTGATTCTTTATAGTAACAGAGCATGAATTTAGATCAATGTATACAGAATTTCAAAACAAAAGTCCCAAATAAGCAATAACAAAATGTAACTATGTTTTTTATTAATTTATTTATTTTCCGTGAGGGAGCTTAATTTAACAAAATTGATTGAACTAATTGAATTAAAACCACAGGCAAAACTTTACTTATATTCTACCAATCTTACACAACCATCTCCCCAAAAAATGCGTGCATAAATCCTTGTTCTGTTCGTGTAAGAAAATTACAACTGAAATCTACATCTACTCCGATAAGTCTTTCTTTGTTGGCTTCTTGTTGTTGCCCTAAAATTTTCCCTCCAACTTCAGCTAAAAACTAAAACCCTCATCAAAGTCAAAAACCCTTGCGTCTTTCTCTTCCAAAAATGGAGCTTTCTCTCACCTCCATAGCCATGCCCCTTTGATTCTTCTCATTCTCTCTCTCTCTCTCTCTCCATCTTGAAGTTCTTTTAGGCCTCCTAAAAACAGAGTTGTACTGAAGTGAATTTGGGGTCAAAAAGATTGAAAGATTGGGTTGAATGTGATGTTGATAAGTACAAGTATATCAAGGATGAAATCCCTTTTTCCTCCTACTTTCTCTCTCCTCTTCCCTTCTAAGCCCTCCATTCCTTCTTCTTCCCTTCTCCCTTCCCTTCGCCAAAACCCTATTTTTCTCTCTCCTCTTCCACTGTCTTCCCCAATGTCGTCCATTCCTTTCAATTCTGTTCGATGTTATGCTTCTTCTCAGACGCCGGCTTCGTCTTCTTCTTCTTCGTCGTCGCCGCCTCGTACCGGTGAAATTCATGTGATTGTGGGGCCCATGTTCGCTGGCAAAACCTCCACTCTCCTCCGCCGTGTCCAATCCGAGAGCAGAAATGGCAGGTTCTTCCCTTTTCCATAACTTGTTGTTTTAAAGCTTATGAATTCAGATTAGAAACCTGGGTTATTGTTGTTGCTAGTTTTGTTATACAATTTCTGAATCTTTTGCTGATAATCAAATACTATGAAATAGGTATTCAATTGATTAGTTGCAAATTTATGCTAAATATGTGGAAATATGTGCTGGGTTCATGACATTTGCCCCTGAAGGATTAATTAAAATATGAAAAGGGAGGATAACAGTTTTAAATAAGACTTGAAAATCTTAAGACTGGCTGCCATGCCTTTCTTTTGTTTGTAGGTACATCTGCTGTTTCATATTGGACTGTTTTAAAGCCAATTTGAGCAATTCTACACCAATGACATGAATGTATTTGAAGTGACTCACCAATCACCTTTATATCCTCTGCTTTTGTGTATGAGTTTCGATGTATCTAGTCTAGTGGTACTCAAGTCTGAAACAAGGTAGAACTCTTAAATTGTAAAAGTTCTGCTTTCTGCTATTTATGCGAACGGAAGCTTTATGAAAATGGGCAAAGTTCTCAGCCAATGACATGAAGAGAAATCTTACTTTCTCTGTTCCAAAAAGATGTCACTTCATATTTTGACCTTGAATGTGAGAGTGAGAGTGATTGTTCGATCTTGGTGATCTTAATCTTCAGTTGAGTACAAGGCACTTAGATTCTAACTTTTGCTGTTGGATATGGTTGTCACGGTTAGTAATTCCCAGTTTTCAGGATAGGGAAATCGAGAGCTCTTCACTACTGATGGATAAAACATTGAAGGATCTTTGTTACACAGGAAGATTGAGGGAAGCAATTGGTTTGCTGTGCGGTACAGAAGTAGTGGTAGATTGGAAGACTTATGCTCTCTTGCTGCAAGAATGCGTACATAGAGGAACATATGAATTGGGCAAGAGAATTCATGCTCATATGGTGGTTGTTGGCTTTGCTCTTAATGAATACTTAAAAACCAAACTGTTGATTTTGTACGCTAAGGCAGGACAGCTTGAAACTGCCCATATTCTTTTTGATAACTTGCCGGAGAAGAGCTTAATTTCATGGAATGCAATGATTGCAGGGTATGTGCAGAAAGGTATGGAAGATGAGGGAGTGAATCTTTATTACAAGATGAGACGTTATGGCGTGATTCCAGATCAGTTCACCTATGCGTCTGTGTTCAGAGCATGTGCCACGTTAGCCCTACTGGAACAGGGGAAACAAGCCCATGGAGTCATGTTAAAGTGCGGAATTCAGCAAAATGTGGTGGTTAATAGCGCTCTCATGGATATGTATTTCAAATGTAGCAATCCGCATGATGGACACCAGGTCTTTAGTAAATCTCCAGATAAGAACATAATCACTTGGACAGCCCTCATATCTGGATATGGGCTAAATGGAAGCGTTGCTAAGGTTCTAGAGCTCTTCCATGAAATGATCAATGAAGGGTTGAAACCCAACTATGTCACCTTCCTCGCTGTTCTTTCTGCCTGTAGCCACGGAGGACTTGTTGACGAAGGTTGGAAGTATTTCCTATCTATGGAAAAGGATTATGGAATCCAACCACGTGGCAAACATTATTCATCCATGGTTGATCTGTTAGGACGTGCTGGAAGGTTAGAAGAGGCTTATAAGTTTGTTAGTAGCTCACCATGCAAGGAAAACTCAGTGGTTTGGGGTTCTTTGCTTGGGGCTTGTAGAATCCATGGTAATTTTAAACTACTGAGATTATCAGCAAAGAAATTTTTCGAGTTGGAGTCTGAGAATGCAGGAAAGTATGTAGTCTTGTCTAATAGTTATGCCACTTATGGACTGTGGGAGAATGTGGCGCAGGTTAGGGGGTTGATGAGGGACTTTGGGGTTAAAAAGGACCCTGCATATAGTAGGATTGAGGTTCAAAATGAGGTCCACTTCTTCTTTATGGGCGATAATACACACGAGGACTCTGAGAATACATACCAAATACTGAATGAGTTGACTTGTGTACTAATGGACAATGGTTATGTTCCTGACTTAACTGTTGAGTAGTCTTATTCAACATTACAGTGTGCAGAGTGTTTGTTGTTCAAAGTTGCTTCGAGGGTGTTTAAAAAACTCCAAAGAGGTATGTTCTATTAGCTTTCCTTTATGGGAGGAGACTAAGCGAATACAGGAATTGAGGCACCTTTTAATTATGTTTGCTTACTCATAAGTTTTGGAGTAATAGTTACATCTGTTCAAATTTGCTATTCGAGTGTCAAGAGTTGTATATGGGTCCATGATGGATACGCAAAGTACAATAGCGTGAGAATCCTGGACTTATTGGACCAATAAATGGCTAATTTTTTTTTCCCTCCATACCCAATCTGCTGTTTCTTTCCAGTAGAACAAAGATTAGTAAAGGGCTATATAATAGGTTAAGATTAAGCATTAGACAACACCTCTGTTAATTGCATGTGTGCCTAATTTCCTGCTGAATGGCAGACATTCCGACTCCTTATTGGCAAATTTTCATTAAGCTGAAAGAGTTACTATTGGTAAATCCTTAGATTGCACTATAATGGAGTATAAAGTTCATTAAGCTCTTTTGTGCTTCGTGTTTGGTGTGAAGTAGCAATAAATAAATAAATAAATAATGCAATTCCCATAAGGGATAATGGGAATGTAAGGGCAAGGCTATATACATTTATTCCTTCCTCTTCAGTCATCCCTCCTTTCCAGAATCTCATGTGAGAAATTGGGTAATGGTGTCATACATCATGGTATTATACATTGATAATGAACGAACTTTGAGTACACGTCCCTACCAATTGATTGGTACAGGCTTGAATTTTCAACTGCAGCTTGGAGACCTCTATCCTCTTCCCTTTAATTGCTTTATGATTAAGATAATATCTGCTCACATGAAGTCCTTGTTTAGCATGTTTTAGCTCCAGCATTCAGGATGCTGATAACAGTCCATGATCAGCATATAATATTTTTCATATACAGGAATGTGGCTCTGGTTAAATCAAGCAAAGACACAAGATATGAACTCAACTCTGTTGTCACTCATGATGGGGTTAAATATCCATGCTTGGCATTGCGTGACTTGTCATCATTCAGACAAAAGTTTGGTCCAAGTGCTTATGATGAGGTATGGCATATCACAATGAAAAATACTGTAGCCATGTAATATTGAGTTAAGCATCCTTTCTTGAGAAGAGCTACAAGTTTTGGAAATATTTTGTTCTGACATAATGATTGTTAGAGTTAGGGCTTTGCTGATCCTTTTCACACGAAGTTTGTCGTATTGGAGGTAGTTGTCTTGTCTTGTTTGTAAATACCTTTCAATAAACTTCACTGAGTGCTACATTTGCTGAAGTCTTTGTTGCATACTACTACTATTTAGTATCTACATTACACAGATAGGCTTTCTGATAGAGTGGAGTTTTGCAGCTAGATGTGATCGGTATCGATGAAGCTCAATTTTTTGGGGATCTATATGATTTCTGTCAGAGAGCTGCTGATCATGATGGCAAAACCATTATAGTTGCCGGTCTTGATGGTGACTACTTGAGGTATTGGTCAAATTCATTTTTCTTTCTCCCCCTTTCTTTGACTTGGGACCGTCTGAAATAGTGTCTAAACTAAATTTGTTCTGAAAAGTTCCTTGTTTGATCAATTATCCCCTGTGATCTATTTGATACTCATATAGTATACATTATACTAGTTCCTATCTATATATTCTGTGGTTAATTCCTAAAATCGTTGCAGGAAGAGCTTTGGCTCTGTGCTCGATATAATTCCACTGGCAGACTCTGTAACAAAACTCACTGCTCGATGTGAATTGTGTGATAAACGTGCCCACTTCACCTTGAGGAAAACCGAGGAAAAAGAGACTGAGCTAATAGGCGGGGCTGAAGTCTACATGCCTGTGTGCAGGCAGCACTATGTAAGTGGGCAGGTTGTCATTGAAACTGCAAGAATGGTCCTGCAACAAAAGGTTCAGTGTTGATAGGGTCAATTATCTTGTAGGAGTACGGAGTACCATTTATTTTGTAAATGAAAATCCTGCCTATGGTGTTGCTACACTGCTCCATTGACGACAGTTGCTCTTGTACTGTAGTAAAGAAACAATCTTGAGGGGAATTAGAGATTCAGGTGTGCCCTCAAACGTACGTCGAAAATGTTTTTGGATGCTCTAATCTAATAGTAGATGTTAATCTTTAGTTGTCTTTTGCAGCTGTTTTGCGGTGAACTTGTTTAGAAGCAATGGGTTTATATGTAACAAATCTGGAAATGCTCCAGAAGAGGAAACTTGGATTGAAAACCCTCTAATTTGCTATTCAAGTAGCTTAACATGTTTATTGTTATTTATTTCTTGGACTACAGAGAAAATAAGGGGAAAAAAAAAATCTAGAGAAAATATAACTATAATTTGAGGATGACACACATGTTAATTGAGTGCTACGTCATAGTTGTGGAGAGGGAGCAAGAATAATGTTTTGTGAACTTGTTCTCCTTTTCCTTTTGGTATATATTGAGTCTCTTCGTAGGATGACAAGCCGCATAATATTAAGTTCAGCCCTTGGGACTTGGGAGTGCAACTGTGCAACCAACAACCAACAACCCTTCCAAATTAATCTTTGTGATTGGAGTCATGCTTCCCGTACCAGTTCATCCTCATTCGAATCGTGACCCTTCCAGTATCCCCTCATGTAATGCAAGGGATTTTTATTTTCCTTTTAAAAAAGGATGTCGTATCAAAATCATTTATTTCATCTTAAGTACCACATTCATGTGACAATAAATCTAAACTCTACAAAGAGGGCGACATTATCCTATATACTTCTATGTTTATAAATTTGCTGAATAGCTAAACATATGGAGTATATTAGTAATGTAAAACTTCTTAAATTCACTTTTACCAATGAAGTATTAATAATTTGCAAACAAATAAACAAACAAGTAATCAAATGCATCACAATAGATGACTGATCTTCATAACGTAAACTAGTAATTGCTTGATGATGACTTCCCTATAGGATCAGTTGATAAGATGCTATACAGAATAACATCAATGCCCCTCTCCTTCACTACCAAATACTTCCTGAGATAACCTTCCTTGATAAAACCCACCTTCTCCAACACCCTCTCGGAGGCCAAGTTCCCAGGATCCACAAACGCCTCGATCCTCAACAGACCGGGGAGCTCCTGAAAGGCAGCCGCAACAGCCAACTTCAATGCTGAAGTCGCAAGGCCACGACCCCAGTAGTCTCGGCCTAGGGCATACGACACTAGACCCCTGCCCCTATGGTGGCCTGACCCTGGCTCGATAGATACGAACCCAATGGGTCGACCATTGAGGCAGATGGCTCGGTACCATGGGTGAGGAATGATCATGTCATTAAACAGGGTCACAATCTTTTCGTTTGAAGAGTTTTGATCCAACCAACGCCCTAATATGCTAAAGTAGAGCACTTCCTTGTTGCAAGCCCATGCCTTGAAGTCATCTACATCGGATAATTGGTATGGCCTAAGTGTGATGACCTCCATTGATCTGATCTCTAGTGCTAACAATTAGAAGAGAAATATTATTGTATGTAATGTAATGTAATGGTTTTATGTTGATCTTCTAATAATGAAGAAATTCTCTGAATTTATACCGAGTTTTTCTGGGTGTTCACGTTAATTAGAAAGGATTTGCATTGATTTCTTGCTAGGCAAATCATTCCAAAAAGCAAAAAAAAAAAAAAAAA
>BSSO01002886.1:0-17939 GCA_030267885.1 Mesembryanthemum crystallinum
TTGTTGTCCTTCAGTGCAACGTTCCATCTAAGTGTTGCCTTATGCGTGAAATAGGCAACAGTTTCGTAACTGTTGGCTTATATTGTTTAAAGTAACGATTTATGTAATGTTGCAACCCAATCTTTTACAGCTACAAAAAAGTCAAGGCGACAAAAGAAGATTGTTGCCTTATACAACCAAAGCTAACAGTTGCTAAATTGTTGCAATTTTATGTGTTGTCTATTCCCACTTTTGTTGTAGTGAGGTTAAAAATGAACTTGATGTGAAAAATAAAGCTGTTGAGTCTAGCCAACCAATACCTTACACACATGCTTGCTGTTCTAAATTAAAGGATGATTTAAATTCTGTGAAAACTGCTTTAAATGCTGAATTTATTAAAAACAGAGAGTTATCGCAAAAGTTAAATCACACTAATACTGAATTGATAAGGAACATCAAGTGGAACAGTTCCTCAAGGGCAATAAGATGGCTAAATGAATACCACAAAAAGAACAAAGCTGGTTTAGGATTTAAAGGTAAGAAATTGCCCTATGATCCTAAGAGTAAGTATGTGTCACCCCGTGAAAATAGGCTTTGATGGCATTGTGGTAGTAATGGTCACTATCGTTATGAATATCAAGCCAAACTTCAGGCTTATGCCCGGAACAATTCCAGTGTCAAGTATAAGTGGGTTAGAAAAGATGAGCTTTATTACAATTATAAGAAGGGGCCCAAGCAAGTCTGGGTCCCTAAATCTAAAACTTGTTTTGCATGTGCATGCATTAGTGAGAGGGAGCAGGCTATGGTACCCAGATAGCGACTGCTCAAGGCACTTGACTGGAGACAAAACAAATTTCTTCTCACTAGGAGCCTTCAAGGGAGGATGTTTGAGTTTTAAAGACAACAATAAAGGTGAAATTATTGGAATAGGCAAGATTGGTAAGTCTTTATAACACTCCATTGATAATGTGTATTTAGTTGATGGTCTTAAACATAATCTATAGAGTGTCTCACAATTATGTGACCATGGCAACAAAGTTGAGTTCAATTCTAATAGTTGCTTAATTGTGAGTAATTCAACAGGTGAGGTTGTGTTGGAGAGAAGCCGACACAACAATGTGTATCAAGCATGTTTAAATTCTCTTCCCAATTATTCTCTAACATGTCTAAGTGTGTCCGATAATGATATGCTCCTATGGCACAAGCGTCTTGGACATGCTAGCCTCACCATCTTAAATAAGCTTGTCAACCTTAACTTGGTTGATGGTTTTCCATCAGTTAAGTATAAGAGCAACCAGCTTTGTGATGCATGTGCGAGAGGCAAGCATGTAAGATCCACATTCAAACCAAAGAACATGGCAAATACTACACGGCCTCTGGAACTGATCCACATGGATGTGTGTGAACCAATGAGAGTTGAAAGCCGTACAGGTAAGCGTTATGTTCTAGTCATTGTTGATGACTATTCAAAGTTCACATGGACTTTGTTCTTAGGACTTTGTTCTTAGTATCTAAGGATCAGACCTTTGATGAGTTCTTATCCTATGTGAGAAAAGTACAAAGACAACGTGGACAAGTTGTAGTCACCATTCGCACTGATCATGGCATAGAGTTCGATAAAGATAAATTCATAGAATTTTGTGTAGAACATGGTATCGAACACAATTTTTCAGCCCCTAGAACACCACAAGAAAACGGTGTTGTGGATAGGAAAAATAGAACCTTAGAGGATATGGCTAGAACTATGCTCTTGTCTAGTCCTCTACCAAGGAATTTTTGGGCTAAAGCTGTTAACATTGCATGCTACATAATTAATCGTGCCATGATTAGACCCTTGCTTCGAAAGACCCGTTATGAATTGTTCAAAGGTGGAAAGCCCAATATTAAGTACTTTAGAACCTTTGGTTGTAAATGCTACATTCATAATAATGGGAAAGATAATTTGGGAAAATTCGATGCAAGGAGTGATGAAGGAATTTTTGTTGGATATTCTGAACATAGCCGTGCTTATAAATTCTTCAACAAAAGAACATCTTGTGTTGAAGAAAGTATCCATGTTGTGTTTGATGAATCTAACGCTTTAAGTGAGCACGTGTTTGAAATCGGACTTGTTAGAAAATACAGAGAAGATGGAACAGTGGATGGAACTGGTCCAGATCAAGAATTTTCCCTAGCCACTGATTCAGGGGGAATGAGTAACAAAGAGGCAGACTTAAATCTGCAGGGTGGAGGAATTGTTCCACCCACATGAGAGACCAATTCATCCAGTTCTAAAACTGTTTCATTTGAACAAACAGGTAACAGATTTGATCAACAAGGGGAACTTCGACATAGACATTTATGCCCAGATCTTGGAAGCACCAAATTTCACACCCTATTGATCAAATTATTTCTGATATTAATAAGGGAGTCCAGACCCAATCTTCAGTTCATAACTTTTCTGCATTTGCTATATTTTTATCCTATATTGAGCCTAAAAATGTTGATGAGGCTTTGCATGATGCAGATTGGATTATTGCTCTGTAAGAAGAACTTAATCAGTTCGAGAGGTGTGAGGTTTGACACTTGGAACCTCGCCCCAAGGATCGAACAGTGATTAGTACCAAATGGGTGTTCCAAAACAAATTTGATGAACATGGCATTGTGGTAAGAAACAAGGCACGTTTGGTTGGCCGAGGCTTTGATCAACATGAGGGCATTGATTATGAGGAGAGTTTTGCCCCAGTTGTACGCCTTGAGGCCATTCTTATGTTGGTTGCTTTTGCTTCTTATAGATGATTTAAAATCTATCAAATGGACGTTAAGAGTGCTTTTCTTAACGGACTTTTGAAAGAGGATGTCTATGTAGAGAAACCACCTGGTTTTATTAGTAAAGATTATCCAGACCATGTGTATAAACTTGACAAAGCTTTGTATGGTCTAAAACAAGCTCCTAGAGCCTGGTATGATCACTTGTCTAAATTTTTGATTGATAATGATTTTAGAAGAGGTCAAGTGGATAAAACTTTGTTTTTAAGAACCCAAGGTGATGATATCTTAGTAGTACATATATATGTTGATGATTTTCTTTTTGGTGCTACTAATGAGTCTATGTGCAAGGCCTTTGCAGATTTAATGATGAGTGAATTCGAGATAAGCATGATGGGTGAGCTTAATTTCTTTTTGGTCTTACAAATCAAGCAAATTCTCGAAGGAACAATGATTCATCAAATGAAGTACATCAAGGAGTTATTGAAGAGATTTGGCATGGACTCATCTAAGGTAATTGACACTCCATACAAACTGCCTAAAGTTGGACTTGGATGAGAAAGGTAAGAGTGTTGATCAAACAACATATGGAGGTATGATTAGTTCTCTTTTGTACCTAACTGCTAGTAGACCTGATATACTTTACAGTGTTGGGATGTGTGCTCATTTCCAATCTAACCCAAAAGAATCCCACTTAACAGCTGTAAAGCGTATCATGCGCTACTTGAAAGGTTGTGAGGACCTATGTCTTTAGTACCTTAGAACTGATTGTTTCAATTTAATTGGGTACTCGGATGCTGGCTATGCTGGTTACAATTAGTTGACAGGAAAAGTAATTCAGGTACAGCACATTTCTTACGGCCATGTCAGATTTCTTAGGCCTCTAAGAAACAAAATTCTGTTTCTTTATCCACAGCAGAAGCTGAATATATAGTTGCTGGTTCATGTTGTGCGCAACTGTTGTGGATTAGGCAACAACTACAGGATTTTGGCTCTGATGTTGGTTGCATGCCCATATTACGTGACATCACTAGTGCAATAAGTATTTCAAAGAATCCTGTTCAACATTCTAGATCAAAACATATTGGCATTCGTTATCACTTTTTGAGAGACAGTGCTGAAAGATGACTTATTCGTTTGGATTTTTGCAGGGCAGAAGAACAATTAGCTGATATTTTCCTCAATGATTGGCTAGAATTATTTGTGTATGGCATGAGTAGAAATTCTATTCCTTCAATTATGTTTGTCTAACCCAGCTCGCATGTTGTAATAGCATAACTGTGTGAAAATTAATTAAAGGACTCGTCTTGGTCATGTGATATTGCCCTTAGTTTCCATGCTACATCAATTTAAATTGTCACAGGAACAGGTAACTGGGACTGTTCCATCCCCAGACCCAATTTAGCCCAAGCATTGAGTAATTTAAATTTAAAATTTGAATTGTGTACTTAATTGCTCAACCACCTATCCCACGTCCCATTAAATCACGCCACTTTCACATAAGCTTCACATAAATATCCTAATTCTTCTTTCCTTATCTCTCACCAACCTCCAAAACCCACAAAATCTTCTTAATTCTCTCTACCAAACCCTAACCTCCCAAACCCTAGCCCAAAATCCACCATGGCAGGAGGCAAAAAGAAGCAAGTCTTAAAGAAATTGAGCGGCTCTAGCGCCACGCCAGCCGCAGATCCGGTGAAGACACCCATTGTTGCCACTCCGGTGACTTCAATCTGTCCAAAAGTAAAGACCACTACTTTGAGTCCAAAAATGAAGGTGAGAGGGGTTCCTCAACTTGAGCTCGAGGAGGTTGAACTAGAAGTTATGGTGGTAGAAGAGAAAGATGAGAGAGAGAAACAGGTTTCCTCAGAAAAGGAGAAAGAGAAAGAGAAAGAGGATAGTTTGGAGGAGGAGAAGGAAGAAGTGAACGAAGAGACCCCAATTGGCGTTCGGATTGCCAAGAAAATGAAAACGACAGCAAGTGAACCGCCGACGTCACAAGCTCCTATGGTAGGATCCACCTCCACCGAAAAAAAAAAAAGGAAGGCGCCAATAAGAACCCCAGCAGGCAAGATCACACCTAAACAATTCTCAGCATCTGCGAAGAAACACAGATATCTGAACCCACTCATGAAGAAAAATTGGCCTATTTTCGCAAATTCAAGATCTTGCCAGGTAAATTCATTGATATTCCATTATTTTTGGAGTATAATTGTGGTAAATTCATTGAGAAATTGAAAATTCAGGGGTGGGAAATTCTGTTTTTTGAGGTGTAGTTGTGATGTGATAGAGTAGTTAGGGACTTTTATGTAAATTGACTGTGAAATCTAGAACTGTTCTGTCTAGGGTAGATGGAATTGAAATTAAATTTGATGCTGTTTTATTAGGAGAATTTTTTGGTGTGCATGCTGATGGATTTGATGAGTATGTAGATGGAAAATGGGAGAATTTTGGAGAAGATATGTCTGCTTTAGGAATCTGTAGGAAGTTTTGCAAGGACTATGAGTTGGACAAGGAGAGGACTGTGATGACCACTAAGATGACTGGGTATTACAAGATGTTGTTCACCTTTGTGCATAGGTGCATGGTACGCAGGGATGAAGGCAGAGGGGAGGCAAATTGTAGGGATCTGGTTCTTATGGAGTTGTTGGACACTGAAACTTCAATCAATCTTCCATCCCTCATGATTCAACACATAGGGAAGGTTGTTGGAAGTGTGGGGAAGCAGGCTCACTCTCTTCCTTATGGGTTTCTTCAATCAAAAATTATGGACTATTTCAATGTGTCTATGGATGATCACAGGATACCCAAACTGACTGATTATTTGGGGAAGCAACAGCTAGAAGCTTGTGGTTTTAAAGGGAAATAGAGTGAAGATAAGGGGAAGGAACCAATTGCTGAAGGGGGGAAAAACACTTGGAATAGGTCCAGGTGCCGAAGGCAGTAAAACGGATAACCTGGTCCTAGTACATCAGCTGGATCTAGTCTACCTGAGAAGGGGAGAGGGCCAACCAACTCGGAGCTAATGGCTGAGATTCAGAAACTCATTCAAGCTTAGTGTATTATGATGAAGGCCTATGGAGAAACAATAGCCCAATATCAAGATATTGAGGCTGAATACAGAGCTGAGAGGAAGAGGAATGAGGACCACATGCACTCAATTGATGCTGCCCTTGCCAAACGGTTTGATCTGTTGAAGGATAGCATTGAAGAAACTGTGGTGGAAGAAGATGACCAGGCTCCTGCTACTCATCCTGCTGACCCCGCTGCCCCTGCTGATGATGATACCCCTGCCCAGCCTTGAGCCCAGTCCAACCAAAGCCCAGATTTACCCCCAACCCTTAAAACAATTTGCAGCTTAAGACAACTTTTTTTTTTTTTTTTTTGTGTTTGATTGGCCATGTTTTGAGACAATTTCCAGTTATTTTGCTTTCTTTTGACTGTGATTGTGACATATTTCTCTTGCTATGTTGTGTGTGAATGCCCAATATCACGTGATTACTTGAGCTACTTAGTAATTGGTGCTTCGTATAGTTCACACACTTAAGCCCTTGGTGGCCGTGGGTGTGACATTTGGAATAATTTGGAATGTGTGCTTTACTTGTGTCATATTAGCTTTTTGATGATGCCAAAAGAGGGAAGTAATGTGATGTGTACATTTAGGTTTGCATAACTATGTTGAAGTTATGATTTCTGATTTTCCCCGTTCACCATGGACGGGTAGCATAATTGTTTTCTATTCTAATCTGGTTTTGGTGATGCAAGTTAGCTAGTTATGGTCCTATGTCTTTGCTTCTAGAAATCCTTTTTGAAAGTCTCTCATAATTGATGGATGTAAGTATGATTTGATCTAGATAGCTGCTGCAAAGTACAGCTTATCAGGTGCAACTGGTTCTCAGGGGGAACTGTTCCTGAGAAACAGATTCACAACATGAATTCTTACAAACTTAGCTTGTGATTTTATTTGTGTGATAAGCATACATGTTTGTCATCATCAAAAAGGGGGATTTTGTTGAGCTATTGGTTTTGATGATAACAAACAAGTGAGCTTAATTGTTCTAATGTGTTGCAAGATGTTGTGTTTGAATGTTTGAAGGTTAATCAAGATTGTTGAAGATTGGACCTTGGTGCTTATTGAAGATCAAGAAGAGCAAGAAGTCTTTGTTAATTGAGCATTATTTATGTATCTTTAAATTTCTTGTGAGTACTTATTGTGCTTAGGATAGATAAAGGTTGCATGTGATCAAATATGGGTTTATAGCATGAGCTGAGTTGTGTGCTAGTGGAACAGTTCCAAGTAAGCACCTGTTCCACCCAGCAACAGCAGCAACGTTGTATGTTTAATTACATACATAAATTATATGTAAATATTCTCGATTGTATTTCGTGCAATCTTCTGGAGAATATTTATATATAAGTGATTATATGAGATAAAATCAGTCAAAAGATTTTTAGAAATTATATTCAGCCTTGGGCTCTAAGTATTTTCTTAAAAATAAACTTTTCTATTTGTTATAAGATAAGATTTCCATATCTTTATGAGATGGAAATTATTATCTTATGGAAAGATATTTATTGACTGAATTTCTATAAAGTAAATCTGATTTTATCTCATATCATACTTCCTAAATAGTTGACATATTTTATGGTAACTATCTTTAATAGTTTAGTTTACATAAATCACTGTTATGTATCTAGACACTATTTTGAAAGTATACTTGACCTAGGAGACTTGCTTATACACGCCTATATATATGGACGAGTATAGGCCAGTTTTTATATGCGCTTCATTGAGAATTAATCCATACTTGCGGGCTGTGACTTGTGTCTCCCTTTGCATAATTTGGTACGTAGGATTACATTGTAATTCTTCTTTTCGGGAAACACTAATTGTTCTATTGCTTCAAGTAGAGTTGCTTGAAGGGGTGATACAAGTTGGGGTCAACTTGTATGGGTGTTAGGTCTTGAGTGAGATCTAAGAGTGATTCTTGTAATCAACGTACTACTTAATAAAATAAGTAGTATTGGCAAAATCCCTACGGGGTCGTGGTTTTTACTCTCGGTAGTTTGAGAGTTTTTCCACGCTAAATCTTGTGTTCATCGTTTACATTCTGTTTGTTGTTGTCAACGAAACAGTTCCATCAGAACTGATCCACAGTGTGTTTGAGTTTGAAAAAGTTTCAAGATTTCCAAGGACTCAATTCACCCGTCCCCCTTCTTGAGTCCTTCCCACGTACATCAACCAGCACGGGCGCAATCAGCTCCGTGCCCGAGGGATACGTGTCAGGGGGTTTCCATGGGTTTTTCATGTCCTTTTATGCCCTTTTCTTCCATTTCCACCTTCCTAACACTATATAAACCCCCTTCAACCTCCATTCCAAAGGAGAGCAAGCAAGAACAATTACACAACATTCCCACAAAAATCATTAGAGAGCCAAAGTAAGGTCACTATGTCCAAATAGAGAGAGAGAGAGAGAGAGAGAGAGAGAGAGAAGTCCATTTCCATCTTCATCCTCTATCCTTCAACCTTACTCCACCAAATCTCCACCTTTACCCACCTTCAACCACAATCATCTCACCTTCATCCAAAGCACCATCCAAACACACATCCAAACACCACAAATCAAACACAAACTCAAGCACTACAAATCAAACACAAACCCAAGCATCACAATTCAAACACAATTCAAGACACAAACTCAAGCACTCATCATCATCCTCCAAGGATTAATATCTTGTCATATCATACTCAAATCAAAGGTGTTCTAATCCGATGAGCTATCCCGAGGTCACACTACTTTGGTTACAATCTCTCCGAATCCTTCTATTTCTTTTCTGTTTTGGCATTATCTTGTTCTTGTCATGATTAGCTTCTACATAATGTTTATCATGTGATTTATTGGCTTGATTCGTTGTCTTAAGATCTAAATGAACTTGGCATAAAATCAATCTCATGCTCACTTGGCTAAGCATCACAAAATAAATCATGCCCACCTAATCTATTGTTTTGCAAATAAAGCATGTAACTTGCTAAATACATCCTAATTGAAATCAGTGCGCCAATCACTTGTGGTTCACCGATTGGTTTCATTCATGGATATGGGCTCTAAGTGAGATCGATTCATCCAATTTAACTCATTCATGAGTATCAAAGTGACCACCTTTACTTGTCAAATGCTTAAATCACTTAGACATAACTTATAAATCGAGCTAAAATGTTGAACATCATGTGAATGTAATGACAAAATGTTTGATCTTGAGTAGAATCGTTGTCACCAACGGGCTAGTTGGCCTCCAACTAGTTCAACACCCACGAACTCAACTCTTTAACTGAGCATAAGAAGTTATTCTCTATCCGGGAATGGGGTGCAAATTGGCTTGTTCATGATATCTCTCTAGATATTCGTGTTCAAAGCCTTTTCTAAAATGTTCCATATTTCCTAAAATATGGTGGCGCCTTCTCTACTATTGCATACACTTAAACATAGTCCCCCCGACTTAAAATTCGAATCAAAGCAGGATAAACAAGGCTATGATGCCACAAAACTTAAAATCAACCAAGACATAAGCAAATTGACCCGCTTGCGATCTCTTCACACTTTTTTCTCATTTTGTTGGGTGAGGTCCCTAATACCGCTGTCCACATAAGGTCACCATTACATGTGGATAGTTTTTGACATGAAGAAATAGTTAACTATCTTAAAGCAAAATCATTACACGTACGAGTTGACTCGTCCTCGCTCTCCCTCTCTAAATTATAAAAAAAAAAAAAGAAAAAGAAAAAGAAAAAAAAGAAAAAAGAAAACTATAACTAGAGTTTCAGGGGTTTTGTAACACCCCAAGTCCCACATCGGAAGAATATGAGTATTGTGATTGGTTTATAAGTGATGGAGTCCAACCACTTAAACAACCAGACCTTCCCCTTTTGGGCTTAACTGGCCATCTCCATGGGCCCATTGGGGACTTACCAATGTTGTGGGTTGTGTTGCGATGGTGGTTAGGCTGGACTGTTACAATTGGTATCAGAGCAACCCTGCGACCGTAGGTTGAGCCTGTGGGCTAGGAGAGAGCCCAAGTCAGCTGCCACCTAGTAGGGGTGGATTCTGGGTCAGATGAGAGCACATGGCGCAATGAGGACGTTGCGTTCTTAAGTTGTGGAGTTTGTAACACCCCAAGTCCCACATCGGAGGAATATGAGGATTGTGATTGGTTTATGAGTGATAGAGTTCAACCACTTAAACAACAAGGCCTTCCACTTTTGGGCTTAAGTGGCCCCCTCCATGGGCCCATTTGGGACTTACCACTGTTATGGGTTGTGTTGCGATGGTGGTTGGGCTGGACTGTTACAGGTTTTCGTTAGTGGTATTTATGCTAATGGTAAGCCATAATCCCTTTATTTTTCTTAGTATAATTAGTATTCTAGTCGATATTTATCAAATAAATTTAGTCCCTCCTTTTGTGAAAGTTAGTTTGTGTCATTCGTTTGGTCTGACTTGAGAGTGTCGTTTGTTTCTTGTTTCTTTGTTTGTTTGGTATTAGGGTGGATCTTCGTCTTCAAGATATAGTATTCAATATTGAATTTAGGGATCCATCAAAGTTCTAGCAGAGTATTTCGCCAAAGGGTTGCATTATTGGAAATTGCGATAAAGGAAACTGCTCGAAAACGTAGCATATCAAGTGCTAGTTAATTATGTACTTTCAAATGTATTCTGATATTTTAGACCTCTACCTTTTTTTAATTCAATCTCATGGTATTTATATATGTCATATGTATTTTATTTAATATATAATTTAGGGGTATTTTAATTGGTGCCCCTGTGTTATTAGCTTTACCAATTGTGCCCAATTTTTTTTTTTTTTTTTGAATTCAAATGGTTCTCTTGAACTTATGCACTATCCATTTCGTGACCTTATTTATGGTTTGTCATCTAAATTATCCGTTTGTTGGGTCACGTGAGTGTAATGCGAGTTTAATTTTAATATTTTAAAAAAATTCAGCCCTTAAATATGCTTCTAAAAACAGCTTTTAAACTTAATTTAAGGATAAATTTTTAAAAGTTGAATAGTCAAAAAGTTATTTTTAAAGGTAAATTTAGGTGTTGATTTTTTTTAAAACATTAAATTTACGTACGCATTACACTCACATAACCCAACTAATGAAAAATTAAGACGGAAAATTATAAATAATGTCACAACTTGGACAAGTGTCCAAGTTTGAGGATACTATTTGAAATTCAAAAGAAAAAAAAAAATAAGCTTGGGCACCAGTTGAAAAAGCCAATAACGCAAGAGCACCAATTGGAACCCCTATAATTTATCTTTCCTCTAAAAAAAAAGGTCACCTTATAAATTACTTCGTGATTAAGGTGCATCATATCAATTTTAAAAAAATGGTGTTCGCCATGTAAAAATGTTCAAAATACAAGGGTACCATCCTAGAACATCCTTAAAGAAAAAGATGAGAGAAAAAGTCATGAAAATAAAATGAAAGTAATGTTATCAAACTAGAGTATTTTATCCATTAAATATATTGAAGTCCTTAAATCAACAAAATAAGAACTCCAGGTTTATAATTAAAACTAGTTGGAGGACTCGGTGCTATACAGCGATTTCAAGTTTTCACTTTTCTGTTTTAGCTTTTGTTTTGAATTTAATTTAAGATATTGTAAATAATTAATGTAAATAATTCAGAAAGTATATAAACATGAGTTTACTTCTTGAAATACCAAAATGCAAATACGTACTTAACATTCAATATAGTCAGCATTAATTTTAATGAAATATCACCAAGAAAATACGGAGCAAGTAGTAAACTTGCAATGAATAACTGAAAAAGTGCTACATTTACAACAAAAAAAAAAAACAAAAAAAAACAATTGGAGAATTTGGGGAATGTGATGAATTTGGCCAGTAAAGGGAAGGCAAGGAACTCATAGCTGATGAAAGAATGACTAAAGCCATGGCTGAAATTAGACCTGGCAAAATTTGACTCGACCGAAAACCGACTCGAACCCAACCCGAAAAAAATGGGTCATGAACACAATATTGCGACCCGAAACTCGAAAATGACCGAATCCGAACAACCCAAATATTTCTGGGTCAAGACCCGACCGAACTCGACCCGACCGAACTCGACCCGACCCGATCTACCTGTTGAATCAAGCTCTTGCTGTATCTTTTAAAATTTTATGTTTTGTATTATAAAATATGTACTTTTATCTTTATATGTTTGAAACTCCAAGCCTTCATATCATGTAAATAAGATCACTTTTGAACCTTTGTAGTTTGATATTTGATTAAGTAATTGTCTATCTACTATTTACATTATTATGAACATTATGTTCATGGTAGGGTTATTGTTATTTGTGCTCGAAACATTGAATCATTTGATCGAGATTAGAGATGATCAAAAGCAGGCATGGCCGTAAAACGAGCCGAGTTTGACATGGTTTTTTGACCCGCCCGTGGACTAAAGGTTGTCTGGCAAGCTTGGGTCAGGCCTCTATAAGTTTATGAAAATGTGTTGTCCATGTTCGTCCATTTTGCGAGTCGAATGGACGGGCCTCATGGGCCTATCCTTCTGTGATCGGGTCAAATCGAGATAATATCATTTATTTTTATATTTCTTGAATTATCATTGCTAATTATAACCCAATTGAAAACTAAGGTCCATTATTTTTAATTTTTGGTATAAACAATGAAAAACTCTCGTTAAAATGCAGACAAAAAAAGCACCCTCAACCCGTTGGGTTAACCTATAACCGAACCCGACCCGAAAGTGACTGACCTGCTTTTGACTCGACCTGCTAATGACCCAATCTACTATTGACCCGAACCCAACCTGACCGACCCGATTGCCAAGTATAGCTGAAATGTACTTTGGAGGAAAAAAAATCACAGAGATGACGTAGAACCACCAGGAAGATGAAAGAGAAAATTTAGAGACATGTAAGAGTTGTCAATGTAAATGACGGTGATCTCTTGCCTTATGGTTTTGTTTCTTCAATACTAAGGCTATGTTCTCATCATGTTATTTTTGTTGATATTTATTGTTGATTGTTGGTTTTTGTGAATTTTTGTTGATTTTCGTTGGTTTTTGTTGATTTTACTGATTTTTGTTGATTTTTGTTGAAATCAACAAAAATCAACAAAACTAAGTCGAAGAGAATAAAGCCTAATAACTCAAGTAATATATATGAATAATAATTATTAGGAAAATTGTACAATAATAATCCGAAGTTTGCCTGATTATACAAAAATAATCCCAAGATGGGAAATATATACGAATAATCCAAAGTTTCATGTAGTCTCACAATATTAGTCCCTCCATTAACGATATTTCTATTCTGTTAAGAAATGCTGACGTGGCACTAAAAATTAAAAAGAAAATAAAATAAAAACTTATAACTAAATAAGAAAAAGAAAAATAAAGCATCCCCCTCCCTTTCTCTCTCCTCTCCCACGCCACGCTTGCCCAGCCACCCAAACGCCACCTTGCCCCAACCACCCAAACACCACCCTTGCCCCAGCCACCAAACCCAAACCGGCAACCAACCAACCACCCACCCAAACCGACATCCACCCACCCAAACCCAAACCTAAATCGGCAACCACCCACCCTAACTCAGCCCTTGTTTAACTCAACAGCCTAGCTATTCACCACCTACAATGACAGAGAAGAAGATGAGAGAGAGAGAGGAGATTCTTTACTTTTTTTGAATTAAATTCAATTTGGTTTATGATTTGGGGAGGGAAAAGGTGTCATTAATGGCGGAAGGATCGAGGCGGAATTGGGTGGTGAGAAAGACGAGGTCGGGGATCGGGGTTGGATTCGGGTTGAGATGAGGAGGAAGGTGGTGACGCCGGAGAAGTGGTGGTGGTGGTGCTGATGAGGATGGCACCTTGGTGGTGAGGAAGAGAGAGAAAGATGGCGAGGTTGGGATTACTCCATGAAAGTGAAGAAATAGAGAGAGAAAGAGAGGGGGGTGAGGGTGAGGGGGAGGGTGGAGGTTGGGCAGAAGGTTGTGGGAAGGAAGGGGCGGTGGAGGAAGGGGCAAGGAGAGAGAGTATTCATGAGAATGGGGGCTGGTTGTCGCGTGAGGGAGCAGTTAGGTGGAGGGATGGGGGAGGAGAGAGAAAGGGAAGGGCTGGTTTATTTTTATTTTTTCTGAATTATAATTTTTTTGGGTTTTATTTTTATTTTTGTAATGCCAAGTCATCACTTTTTAACGAAATACTAACACTGTTAAAGAAGGGACCAATATGAAACTTTGGATTATTCATGTATATTTCCCATCGTGGGATTATTTTCGTATAATCAGGCAAACTTCGGATTATTAGTGTCAAATTTTCCTAATCGTTATTGCAGTTGGTACACTTATGTGAATGATAACTTTAAAGTCATGGATTTAAATTCTAGGGCTCTCATTTTTAAAGTTAACATGCGGCATACCAAAATTGGATTTTCATGGTTATGTAGGAAAATTTTACGATGGCCATCACTAAGCGGTGACCATTGAAACATTTATACACCAATAGATTTAAGTGAATAAATCTTATGCGTCCATTTATTTTCAATTATGACTATTTCAATTGTATCATCTGTTAGGTTTGGTTGTATCGAAAAACAAATTTGGATCCAACCAAATTGATGAGTATGTTTTCCTGACTTTATTTGCAACTAAAAACAGTATTGTTCCAATAAAATTGATAATGTTTTCATGGCTATAATTTAGCAGTGGCCGTGAAAGAATTTCTTGTGTATAGATTTACGCAAGATTTAGGCTTTGTTCTCTTCAACTTATTTTTATTGATTTCAGCAAAAATCAACAAAAATCAACAAAAATCAATAAAATCAGTAAAAATCAACAAAAATCAGTAAAATCAACAATAATCAACAAAGTCGCTCTCTGCCGAATCTAACAAATCAACAAAAATCAATGAAAATCAACAAATCAACAAAAATCAACAAAAATAAATAATCAACAATAAATATCAACAAAAATAACATCAAAAGAACAAAACTGTTAGGGAAAACGCAGCGAATTTGCGGAAACGAATAAGGGTCACAAATAATTGGAAGTATTGGAGAAGCAAAATAAAAGGCAAAAGCGAGACACAAAATTTAACATGGAAACCCGAGAATCGTGAGAAAAAACACGAACGACAAAATTCGCTATAGAAAGAAGTACAAAAACAGAGATTCCTCAAACGGGCGGCCAAACGAGGATTTACAAGAGCTTAAAAACTCCCAACTCACAAATGAAAAATAAAATTCTCTCAAAAGAAAATAGTGAATAATCGGGGACGTGATCCCAAAAGGGGTGATCCAAAAGGATGATCTTCAAGGTGGTAGGAGGTCTCCTTATATAGGCCATAGAGTTTGACCAATATTAGGAAATCCAACTCAACTAAAACTCTACTTCCTAAATAATAGCAAAAGTAATATTCCTAATACAACTCAAACTAGAAATTAGAAAATTATAAAAAATAGGAAAGTAGATATTGATATGGCGTGACTTGGGCAATAAGCAATGCTTGAACCAATTAAGGAAATTGTCATAAACAAAACGTTGAGGTTTTGTGGCATAATTCCCAACAATCACCACCTTGAACCAAAACCGAAACTTCAATAAACGTCGTCAAAGGACCCATGAAAGGGATGACCCATAAGGGTGTAGACTCCCAAAGGAGATGACCCACTAAGGGTATGGACTCCCAAAGGAGATGACCTGCGAAAGGATTTAGACGGTGTGAACGCTGACCAAGTCAAAGGTTTGAACGGACTTGTCAGCAAGAAGAGACTCAGTCAAAAACACCATACTTGCCAAGACAACCAAGCTTTCGATTAGAAACAGCCGTTGAAACAACTGTAGAACCCATGGAGGGGATAAGCCACGAAGGGCATAAATCTTCGTAGAGAATAAGACCTGAATAATAAACACCATCATCCTGGTAGGAACATCAATATTGCTAACGAACTTCTTGATGTCAAATTTTATGATAGAAGACATCTTGAAAAGACTCCAATTGTTTAAATAGCTCTAACTCCAACCAAAGATCGAATCTTGGATCAACTTGAGATAAAACGAAAGCGCAAAACCCTATAGAACACTCCCAAAAATCCTTTGGGGTGTAGATCATACCTCTCATAGGAGATCACTAAACGAACCCTGTAAAAGTCCGAAAAATGGTGTCTTCAAGCGTGCTTCGTCAATCACCCAAGTTGCACATCCAATCTCCACGATCAACCATGGCTCTGATACCACTTGTTAGGGAAAATAGAGCGAATTTGCGGAAGCAATTAAGGATCACAAACAATTGGAAGTATTGGAGAAGTAAAATAAAAGGCAAAAGTGAGACACAAAATTTAACGTGAAACCCGAGAGTCGGGACAAAAACCACGAACGACAAAATTCACTATAGAGAGAAGTACAAAAACGGAGATTCCTCAAACTGGCGGCCAAACGAGGATTTACAAGAGTTTAAAAACTCTCAACTTACAAATAAACAATAAAATTCTCTCAAAAGAAAATAGTGAATAATCGAGGACGTGATCCCAAAAGGGATGATCCAAAAGATGATCTTCAAGGTGGTAGGAGGTCTCCTTATATGAGCCAAAAAGTTTGACCAATATTAGAAAACCCAACTCAACTAAAACTCTACTTCCTAAATAATAACAAAAGTAATATTCTTAATATAACTCAAACTAGAAATTAGGAAATTATAAAAAATAGGAAAGTAGATCTTGATATGGCTTGACTTGGGCAATAAGCAATGCTTGAACCAATTAAGGAAATTGCCATAAACAAAACATTGAGGTTTTGGGGCATAATTCCCAACAAAAGCCTTAGGATACGTTCAGTTCGCCTGAAAATACCTGACCTGAACTGAACGATCTGAATTGAACTGAACGACCTGAATTGAACTGAATGAATAGTAATTTGTGAGAAAAAGTGTATGACTTGTACTAAACAACCTGAACTCAAAAAAATTGGACGACATGAAATGAGATTCAATAACGTGAATTGAGTACACCCTAAGGGTCTGTTCTTTTCATCTTGTTTTTGTTGGAACCAAGCATCCTACAGCAAAGGGTCTGTTCTTTTCGTCTTGTTTTTGTTGGAACCAAGCATCCTACAGCAAACCCCAACAAACTCCAGCAATAAGTAAAAAGTTCCAACAATCTCCACCAACTCCCAACAAGTTCCAACAAACAATAAAAAATTTCCATTACTTTAGAGTCGCAAAAATCAACAATCCCAACAAACTCCATCATTCTCTAGCAAACTCTAACATTCTCTAGCAATCAGAAAAAAAAATTACAACATTCTCCAACATTTTCCAGCATTCTCTACTTCCAACACTACAGAACCAGACGTAAAGAATAGACCTTTTAGATTCTTTTTAAGTGCAGTTAACTCTCATGCACAACAGGAACCTGGGAAAATAAATAATGTGGGAGGGCTGGAACAGAGGGGTAAACCAACAATTAG
This sequence comes from Mesembryanthemum crystallinum, assembly GCA_030267885.1. Classification (NCBI taxonomy): domain Eukaryota; kingdom Viridiplantae; phylum Streptophyta; class Magnoliopsida; order Caryophyllales; family Aizoaceae; genus Mesembryanthemum; species Mesembryanthemum crystallinum. The sequence goes on from BSSO01002886.1 coordinate 17,223, forward strand.
AGCTTGAACTTGAATGTAGTGACAATAGTACTGCCTGGAGCCAAATCTGAACTGAACTCCCCCTTGAAAAGAAAGAATATCTAGTCAAATCTCTCTGCCTCACCCCCACATCCACTAATTTAATAATGATCCGCTGTACTACTAATAACTCATACTACTATGAAAAGCTGTGATTAATTAAATACTCAATAGTAAGCAATAATTACTTTAATTAATTAATTAACTAATTAATACTACAACATTGGGGAGAGATTCACACCCAGTTTGCACAGTCTTCCACTCACACGTGTCAGTTGCTCCCAGACAAACTCTAAAGGGGTTTGAGATTGAATTTATTTGAATAAAAAGACGGAAGAGTTCACAAATCAGATTTAGAGCACAAAATGTATTGAATTTGTTGGTCAAGATGCTGAGCTGGAACTTTATGAAAGGCACGCTTTGGTGGGGCCTTTCCCCACGGGGACTTCCATCCTCTTGCTCCCCAGACCCTCTGGGCTCTGGCCCTCCCTCCTTGCAAATTTCTCTTTCAATCTTGTAGACTTGTAGTAGTAATTGGTTGTATGATTCTAGTACTATTAGGGAAGTACCCATATACTCTATTATATACGGTAGATTTCAGTAAGGTATATTGACGTTTAACTTAAATATATATAGGTATATCGAGGTTTAAGAAAATATATTGAGGTATACTCCTATCAGTCAAAGATGACATGGCAC
>BSSO01002887.1:0-17936 GCA_030267885.1 Mesembryanthemum crystallinum
ATCTTACAAGGAGGGATGAGCAAATACAACTAAGTAATCCAAATACATTTGGCTTCCTTCGAGCCAATTTAAGAAGAAAAATAACAACAATTACAACAAATACAACTACAATAGTAATCAAAGGTGGGAGAGATATTGAGGGGATGAGAGAGATGACGGAGAGGGGGTAGAAAATTAGGCAAAATAAGGGGAAATGGTATAAAACCAATACAAAGGGGCAAAACGGTCATAAAAAAATATAAACCCACAGGATAATTCAAAAAGTCGCATGAGAGGGGTTTACTAAAAGGTTTTATGCATATAGGGGGGTTCCTTACAAGTTTTTTTTTATAGGGGGGCTTTTCACAAAAAACCTATTATATAAGGGGGTTGGCGGCAAATTTTTCTTCATTTTATTTTTAAAAGTTTATCTCTGTAAAAATGTTGAATTTTTTTTTTTTTTTTGGGGTGCAGTAAAAATGTTATAGGAGTAGTTATGACTTATGAGCCAGTATTGAGTTTGAACAATGTTAAATGAGTGGTTGCGAATTTTCACTAGTGTACACATTTGAACATATAACTAAATTATTTTTCTAGTAATACTGTAATATACTTAATTCATTGACAATCACTTATGCTTTGTTCTCTACAACAAATTTTTGTTGATTATTTATTTTTGTTGATATTTATCCTAAATCACATTTGCTAACTTGTGCATGATTTACAGGATAATCACATGTACATTTGTGTATTGATTACGCCAGTATAGCCACATATTGTAGAGTAATGTAGTATTATTGATGAATGGGTGCAAAATGCAATGCACAATTTCAATTTCTTGCTCCGTCGGCCTGCCTAGTTTGTAAGTATTTTGTTCACTTCAAGAAGCAAGCAAACATATACTCCTACCTCTACTGTATCACTATCACTCATACAGTCATGTCATAATAATGTGAAGTGAGACCAAATAAAGTCCAAAAATCCAATTGACCATTGGGCCCCAATTAAATTGCAACTGGAACCCACTGTTGGCCCGCCCGCCGCAGAGAAGGGCAAATGGGACTGGGACCTGAATGAAGTCAATGGTTTTTTTTTTTTTTTTTTGATAGAAAAATGAAGTCATTGTTAAACATATTCCAACGTGGCGATTGCGTCAAATTAAGAAAAAAGAAATTTAAGTTGATACGACGTCGTCATCAATTGTACCGTACCGTGTTTGACTGTAGCCCGCCCTCATCTGAGAAGAGCCATATTTCCACATCAATAGCCGTGTTTGACTACATCGTATCTGCATCATTTGCAAACTCCGACGACGATCGACGGCCCTGAATCCTTACTAGTCTAGTTCTAGACTCTAATAGCTGCTCCTCATAGCTGTTGACTACAGGTCCTCAAAAGTCAAAACTACTTCCCATTTTGTTTGGCTTGCTCAAACCCGTATCCATTTTTTCCCCCAAAATATATCGTGAATTTTACCTTGCAATCTCTTGAAAATTGAGAGTATATAAAAACATAGAAACTTTTACCACATAAACATTCATCTTTTATTTGGATGTCCTTTCTTAATAAGCCTAAGTTCGATTTCGTTGGATGTAAAGATGTGCTCAAATCTCATTGACAGATGGAATTCACTTTCATATTGTATTTGGATGTCGTTTCTTAACCCAAGTTAATATCGTTGTTTAGTTCAATTCAATTCTATATCTTATTATATTCATATGCAGATAAATAATTCATTCAATTAAGTAATGTGTAAGAACTAATATAGGAGGAGTAAGTTACAAATTTGAACTAGCACATCTTTTTTCCTTGATTATTAGGGCATGTTCTATTCGACTGAAACTAACTGAACTGAACTTATTAGAAGTGAATTGAACTTATTATAACTGAACTGAACTGAACTTATTAGAACTGAATTGAACTGAATAAATAGTAATCTGTGAGATGAAAGTAAGTTGCAGGAACTGAACTGAACTTATTAGAATTGAACTGAACCAAACTTATTAGAACTGGACTAAATTAAACTGAACTTATCTAGATAAGTTGAAAAGACCAGGCCCTTACTAGTATAAAACTTGGAAATTTCCTGATTCACTTGCACTCAATAAGCTAACGGGCCTCCAGTGACTAATGTATTGAGTCTATGGACCAGAGGTGAAACATGGAGATTGCGTATGGGCTTGTATCACATAAACATTTTCTTCAGCAGGAGTTTGTGTGATTCATACACCAAAGAAGATTGGACCAGGCCCAATACATTCTACATCCTACTACAATATTTATGGTCCCATAGTTCGGCCCCACAATAATTGGGGCACAAAACCTCATTTACCTATTCTTTTTTTTTTTTTTAATTATTTCTTAGGCTATTTTCTTCTTATATTATTTTAATAGACAAAATCATTGTAATCAACTAATATTAAGTAAAAAAAAAAAATTGTGATAAAAGAAATAGAATCGACAAAATACATAAAAACACGAATAAAACATACTACCTCCGTTCTCAATTGAAGTTGACGCTTGGTTTTCTGCAACTCACATACCCAAGCGTCAACTTCAATTGAAACAGAGGGAGTAAGAGTAAAAGAAACTGAAGCTAACAAATAAAGGTACCTCATGGTCAGTTATACATAGCATAATAAATTTTGTGTACAATAAAATACTCTTGGATCAAGTTTGAGTACTCTGAGTCTCTGGGCTGTCTGGTAATGGAATGTGTAAAGAAATAGTAGTACTCCATAATAGTAACTCATAGGGAAGTAGGGTATAGACTATAAACATAGACAATAACAATATGTTGATTTAGTTGCTTTCTAAACAAAAATATACTACTATAAAACTGTTATTGCATATTTTATTTTAAAAATAATAAAAAATAAAAATAAAATAGAAGAATATAGACAAAAACGAATCAAGTGTACAACATTAAAAAAATAGAATATGCCAGAAACCACGACAAACACAAGCCAACTACTGTTTGGAATACTTGGAAGTGTCGGTGGAAGTTGAAGAAGAATTTGAGTGGGTGATGTATATGTGTTGGTTACTTGATAAGGATTATATTAATTTACGGCTCGCCCTATATCTATATATATTGGGAGTCCCTTTTATGCGGGGAGGGATAGGGAATGGGACGTGTTCAATTTTGGTTGCATGGCTACAAAGTTAAGGTTTTTGATTCTTGACGTGCTAAATTTATTTATTTATTTTTATTTTTATTTTTTAGTTCAAAATTATTTTGCTTATTTAGCTATTTATTGAAAAATTTGAGGGAGAAACACCAATATATAAGTCAAGTGGGCTACTCCTCCTATGACCAATTGATTTTAGGATGGATCCTCACTTGACTTGTGTGTGGTCTTGCCCGCTTCTACCAAAATAAATAAATAAACAAACAAAGCAGATATACTCCGTCTTGTTTTTTGTAATTCAAGATGTCTTAACTTGTCAAAAGGGCTTGATATGATCAATAATAACAATAGATCAGAGTTCAGAAAGATTATACCTTTAAGTTAACCAGTTGCTTGATATATAATTGATATGGATGCATTCGGTGCCAAATTGACATGAATTTTGATGAAAATTTGGAGTAATAATAAGCATGCTTTGTCACGGCCAGATATCCAGGTCTTGGAGGTTGTTTATCTCTGAGAGCCTGCTTGATGCCTATCATGAAAAAGCAGCAGGTAAAATTATTGTTTCAACATGGCCAGCATGACTAATTGATGGACATACATACATAAATTCCGTTGCAAAATATTATTATTGTTGATTTGAGGCTTGAGGAACACAAGCAACTATTCCCCAATAGTAATAATGTACTCATGATGATAAGCACCATATTATAAAACATCATCCATAATCCCACTAGCTTGATTTTTAGATACAGAAGACTTAGAAAACAAGCTTAAGGACGCATCAAACACACACCTGCTAATCAAATTCACCCGAACTTGAGTTTAATCCCGAAAAAAAAAAAAAAAAAAAAGGCATGGGAGAAAAAAGGATATACTTTGCCTTACATACAACCTAGAACACACCTGGTAGCATACTAGAGTAATTGTGTAAAAAATAACTGCTATACAGATAAATGTACAAAAAAAAAAAAAAAAAAAAAGCAAAGACAAAAACATTACCAGGCAAATAAAGTTATAAACTTATGATATGTTTTCTATCTGAAAATAGTGGCACCATTGAAATTGAGTACGTATTAGTGCTTTTCCTTGTAAAATTATTTAATGTGAGACTTTATCCCCAATATACTTTAACATAAAGGAAACTGTAAATAAGAGAGTAATACTATAATAGAGGAAGTTATTTTGCAAAGTTAGTTGTTTTTCCTTTTGTTTGTTCCAATCTTTTGTGGAGGAGTGAGTGTTCCCCATCCTCATAATTTAACAAGGAAGAAATGCATCGATTTGGCAGCAGACATTCATAATGACATACATACAACTTTCCAGATAAGCAAGGAATGAAATCTGTGCTAATAAACAGACATTCCCTTATAGTGTGATGGAAATGAGGTAAAGCCTACGAAATGATTCATATTAGGTCCTACACGCAATACTAAATCAAAAAGATTGCTCATTTACTTAACTGGCTATACTTTATTGAATAATAATAAAATAACAATTTGCTCCTGTGTCCACATTGGTGGATCCTAAGGTTTAAAGCCTAAAGGTGAGGAAAAGGATAGCATTGTCTTTACACTTACAAGACGCTACCACTTAAGAACTAGTGAATGGTGAGCACTAATCTAATGAAGAGAACATGGTATTTGTGTAGTAAGCACCAAAAGATTTTATTCTAGTTATTGAGCATCTAACCATAAATTATTGATGGGTATGTACATCTTACACGCTTCAAGTCGAAGGACATTCGTGTGAGAGGACGTATTATAAACGCATTATTTGGGACTCTAATCATTAATTTAGACTTTTGATTGAGTTGATTTTTCCACATAAATCATCTAGTTCTTTTTATGTTTCATCTACTATCCTACTCTTTACCGTTTTCATTATATCACATTACTCAAATATAGTAACATTGTTTTTTCTCTAAAAAAAGATGATATTGTAAGTGCATAAAAGAATGAAGGTGTATTCAGTTCGATTGAAAGTATTCGAACTGAACTGAACTGAATGACCTGAACAGTGAACGAATAGTAATATGTGAGAGAAAAAGTGTATTGCCTGACCTGAACTGAACTAAAAGATTTTAACTGAACTGAACTGAACAACCTGAAATGAGATTCGATAAGGTGAAATGAACATAGATAGTAGATGAGATATAAAAAGACAGATGATTTCCATATAGTGAGCACTTTATCCAGAGAGTCAGAGACCAACAAAGAGCAAAAGTGAAAAACATAGACATCTATAAAGCTTAAAAAGCATTATGCTCTGGATCGTGTGCTTGTCCATGTCCTCCCTCCCCTTCCCCACATAGCATAACCATGAAGGAGAAGGACTAATGCTAATCTAGGAGAGAAGCAGGAGAGAGAGGAGAGAGAGAGAGAGAGAGAGGAAAACAAGGTCGGTGGATTACTGGACCAGGAAGGGTATCAAATCAAAAGGTAAAACAAAAGATAAAGCAAACACATCGCATCACTTTTCGTCAAATTTACTTATGTACCCTCGCAACTTTCTTATTATTAGGCCGTTGAGGAGCATAATATTAATAGTCATTAGCCAAATTAGAAACGAAAAATTCAATGAAAGAATAGTACTAAATTATTAATTTTGCCCCTTATACACTGTATTACACAATTGTACAAGACTGGCCAATCTCAAACTAAACATTTCGGTCAAAATATTAAATTCTGATGTGATGTAGTAGTATGTTAGTTTCCTAACCTTGTTATGTAGTATTTCTCTTTTATCAATAACAAATGGAGATATAATATTAGTACATTTCTATCATTAAAGAAAGCACTAAACATTATTAGGAATCGAATTTTTTACTTGTTATTGGGGACGGTTTTACTAACCACATGAGCATATCTATCTTAATTATGGGAATTTGATAAAATTGATTTGAAATGAAGAATAATGGAGTATATTAGCAACAACAAAGATGTGATATCGTGATTAAAACTATTGTCCCCCCTAACTATAAAATAGAAATTAGAAAAACAAAATAAGTAATAGCTTCAACAATTCATGTGTTTATTGAAAACTAAGTCTTGTATAGATCTAATGTATTATACTAGGGTTTTTTTTTTTTTTTTTTTAAATAGAANAGAGAGAGAGAGAGAGAATGGATGACTCTCTTTCAGATATTAGAGATGACTTTTTTTTCCAAAAAAAATGGTGACTTTCTTAGTGTACAAAATACTAGGACCATGCAAATTTTCACATGGTTAAGAAAAAGTCTCAGTCATCACCTTAATATGAATTCATTGCAAGAAAATTGGATATGAATCCGAATCAGATGAAATACACAATCATAACACTGCACCTTCAATGACCCCAAAATCATTCTTATCAGTACACATATATTAGGGATTAATTATATTGTAGTAAAATTTTCCCATTTGAGATTATTTTCGTCGTCCAATTACCTAGTAGTATATTTTAGATTATAGACTTCCAAATTCCCAAAAGTAAAAAGCTTTCCAATATTCGAATAGAGGAAGCCTTGATAAACAAGAAATCAGTACAGCCCAGATCTTAAAATTAGTACTAGATGAAGAAGAACCAATCAATGATTCTATAACCTAACATGAAACAAGTTTCCACTTTTCTTCGCATAACATAACCATTTTCAGCACTGTAAAAATTTTGGCTATAATTTCTTGCCTAACAACCTTTCTACACTCAATCTTTCTTAAGCACCTAACGTGGGCCAATTTTTGGTACTATATATTGAATGATAGGTGCACAAGTTTTTCTTCCAAATATTCTCACAGGACAGCCAACTTTTTGTTTTTTTCGTTAAATTCTCAAACTTTAAAACTTAAAATATTACTTCAACTACAAAAATTTGGCTAACAATAGTTAGTTTCAATAAGACAATAACTTGATCAAATTGGAATAACATATAGTACAAACTATGTTAACTTATTGATGAGCTCAACTGAAATGAGAAATGCCCGACAAAAATATCATCATCATCCTATCTCATTCTCTTAATCCAAAGGGATGGAAAATTCTGCAAGCTCTGGGAAAAGTTTTTGGAACTCTATGCATAAATGCAAGAGATTGCTCCACTTATGGTGCTAGTATAAAGCAACAAGTAATCCTCAAGGATTTAAAGCACTAACAAAGTAAAGAAAGTGACTAATTATTAAAAAAAAAAAAAACAAGGAAAAACAAATTAGAGCTGGGTTTGTGGAACATCTAACACTACCTTGTCACAATCTTCATTCAAATCAGAAGATAGAAATATGTAGTAGCAAGAAAGTAGATTCTCTCAAGTCTTACCATTTGGCAGTTGGCATTTCCTCTCTAGTGCACATCTCCCAGCATAACAGTAACCTCCATCTTCCTGCACAAATACTTAAGACGGTGATTAATTAGGAAAGAACCGGTCTTGTATAGAATGCAAAGTCATATTAGAACAATTAAAAAGTTTTCCTACTACAAAAATAGTCCACAAAATAATGGAAAAGTTGCTCGGTTTAGGAACGAGAGTGTCTCACCCAAGTTTTCGTGTGTGATATTTTTGCTAATCAAATTGGAATAACATATGGAGTAGTACAAGTTCTTTTGATTAAAAAAGAAAATGAAAAATGGGTATTTCTCTCATTCAAGGCAGGGAGGAAATAGAAAAGAAAGGTGGGTAGAAAATGCGGCTACTTGCTGACATCACTCCAGTTTTGAGGTCTGGGCATCCAGATCTTGCAGAGTAAGGAAGGTTCCCTTCACACACTCTCTCTCTCTATCTCCTCTCTTTCTCTCTCTATCTCTCCGTCTCATTTCTGAGCCATCCACAAACCAGAGAGAATTGCTAAGCCAACAGCCAATGAGTCAAGAGATGAATTGGGATAGAGAAAAGAAAATAACACAAAAAAAGACAGGTTGTTCACAATGAAATTCCATTTCCATACCTTGAACATCATACTGATCATATCACTTGCCTTATCTCATATCCTAGCCAATGGTGAGAGATCAAAGGTCCAATCTTCATCCTTGACACCACAAAACACCAGAAGAATCCTCCACCAGCCATTGTTCCCGGAAAGCTCATCGCCGCCACCAGCATGTGATGACTGCTCTTCGTTGACACCACCACCAGCACCACCAGCCGACAACTCGGATGAGCCCTTCTTCCCGGAGGTCCCATCCGGGTCAACCCCGGCTCAGACTCCGCCTCCGCCTCAGCCTCTGCTGCCTCCATCGACACCAAATGGATCAGCCTCCATTGCAGCAGCAACTCCACCCACAAAGCCCACAAAGAAAGTGGCAATTGCAATCTCAGTGGGGATTGTCACACTTGGGATGCTATCAGCATTGGCATTCTATCTCTACAGACACAGAGCAAAGCGTCCAGTTGAGACGCAGAAGCTTGTTGGGGGTGAGAGTGGGAATTCGAGGAGATATGGAGCTGATGAATCAATGGCGCCACCATCTAGTTTTCTTTACATTGGGACTGTTGAGCCTTCAAATCAGAGACCAGTCACAGTCAGTGACGATAACACGGCGGCCAATGGATCGCCGTATCATAAGCTGAATTCACTAAGGAAGTCGGATCGGTATCGCCCCAGTCCTGACTTGCAGCCACTTCCACCACTGAATAACGCTCCGACAATGATGAATTCGAGTTTGCCGGCTCAGAGGAGTTCACCAACGGCTACTATGTCTTCTTCTGATGAGGAGAGCCGTGATACTATGTTTTATACGCCACATGGCTCCGTTGGTAGCAGCCTTGATGAAGGTTTCTGGACACCAGCTTTACGTGCTGGTAACAGAGTGAATGGTGGTTCTAGAGGGGAAAGTCAAGGAGGGAATTATTTCCCTCACTCTAAGAGGACATCACCAAAATCAAAGCATTTAGCTGCTGCATCCCCTGATGTAGTCAAGCATGCTATTATCCCATCCATTAAGTCTACTCCCGCTCCTCCACCGCGACCTCCGCCACCACCACCACCAGAGAAGAGGGTGGAGCCAACACATACAACAGAGTATCAAACTCAAGATATGCAAGAATTGAGATCAAATTTACCCAAGAGGGCGAAATTTGCAAGACCTCCCCCACCACCAAATTTAGCACTACTTCAATCACTAAGCAGCAGCAGTCCACCTCAGCAGAAATCTAAACCTCCACCTACTCCAACACCGCCGCCGCCGCCACCACCACCACCCCCTCCACCATCAGCTCGACCTCCACCGCCGCCGCCGCCACCTCCACGCCCAGTGCAATCTACACCAAGGAAAGTCCATAGTCACATGGCAAATGGGTCTTCGGGTGATTCACAAGTACCACCAAAGCCGCAATTCCCGAGTCCTAACTCAAGAGACAATCCCAGAAGAGAGATGGTATTACCGGCTGAAGAGCTTGATAACGGATGCAGTTCTTCGGGAAGGCCTAACGGAGATGATATGGATGAAAGGAAACCAAAGTTGAAGCCCCTGCACTGGGACAAAGTAAGGGCAACCTCAGATCGAGCTACAGTGTGGGACCAGCTGAGATCTAGCTCCTTCCAGTAAGCCAACAAACTTTGTATACTTGCTTCCAAATTTCCTATGACTTATTACCTAACTCTTGATCATCTTGCCAATTCTTTGCAGATTGAATGAGGACATGATGGAAACTCTATTTGGCTGCAATCCTCCAACTGCCAGTGTTAAGAAAGAAACAACTATGAAGTCGGTGCTTCCTCCTGTTGAGAAAGAGAACAGAGTTTTAGACCCAAAGAAATCACAAAACATAGCCATCCTATTAAGAGCGTTGAATGTGACAAAGGATGAGGTTGCTGAAGCACTTCTTGACGGTATGGATTTTCCTTTCATTCGCATTCACTTTTCTCTAATTCTAGCTCGTAGGAAATGGATATCATTTTTTTTCAGAAGAGTTGAAAGAGTACTTATTAGCAATTTTTCAGCTTTTGATAGATTTTGATGGACTAAACCAAAATGGTTCAACAAACTGTCATGGGCTTCTTTTTTCTATGAAGTTGCTTCCTTATTTTTCTGTAGTCACTATTCAGGGGGTAAGATTGTGTATAGTGACCCCCCCCCCTCTTGCCCCATCTAGGGAGGGAACCTTGCAAGAGGCAGCAGCATAATGATAATGACATGATTGCTCCTATGAAGTGGAATTACCTAGGTCATAGGTTAAGCGTCTACTAAACATTCGGAGGTCACTTATACAGAATTAAGGTCTCTAGTCAGAAGTAGGATGACTTACAAAGCGATAAGTGTGAAGCTATACTAGCCAGAGTGTGTTGAAGATTCCATAGAAATTGAAGATCCTAAAGTTGTAGCAGTGATGACCAAGAAATAGGTACTGAAATCTAGATAACTACTATCAGCTTATTTGAATCTTTCACCGCCCGGAACAAATGGAAGATGTGTAGAGGTGGAATATTATGTTGATCAGGCAATCTATTCAACATAGGATAAAAACTGTTTTAATATTTGTCCACCACATAATAGGAGAGGCAGAAAAACACAAAATAGTAGAACGACATTGCATTTCTCTTCACCAAAAGATATTCAGTCTCCACTCTAAAAGTATGAGTGCTTTTGAGACAATTAGAAGGATTCAGGTTAAATCAAAGCGGTTATCAAACAAGGTGATTGCTAAATATTACATTCTCATGACTGGGTATTGAAGGGGAGCATTTGTTTTCTAGAATGAGGATCACCTCAAATGCCACTAGAAAACATTTTAGAATCTTAACGAAAGAACTTCACGAAACAATGATATTTTCAGAGAGTGTTTGCTGCTGTTTCTCTCTGTAGAACCGTTTTACTTCATCATTCTTCCCCTTGACTAGTTTACTTTGCCACATAGAAAATATTTTGTCATATATGCAGCTCTGAACTGCTTACGATAATATTATAACCCACAGAGGACAGAAATGTCAGGAAGTTGATGCATGAAAATACAACTCATCTGTGCCATGCAGTTTATTAGGATTAACTGTTTGTTAATATGATATCACATATCAATAGTTGCATAACACAGACACTCTGTTTAATGAAACCACTATAGGAGTGAATTTGACAGCTATTGCCACATTACAAGCTTAAATAATCAAAGAAAACCAAGACAAATAACAATTTGGTCAAATTTCCTACATCTGTGCATGTGATGTGTTTCTCATCATTCATCCAATCATGTCTATTATTCTTGGAACAGGAAATCCCGAAGGCTTGGGTTCTGAGCTTTTGGAGACATTGGTGAAGATGGCACCAACCAAGGAAGAAGAAATAAAACTGAAAGACTACAATGGTGACCTTTCAAAGCTGGGCACTGCCGAGAGATTTCTCAGGGGAATACTTGATATACCATTTGCCTTTAAAAGAGTTGAAGCTATGCTATACAGAGCTAACTTTGACACGGAAGTGAAGTACCTTAGAAAATCATTTGAAACCCTTGAGGTAGAGAAGCAGATGCTATTTAGATATAATAAGTATCTTCAGATTTTCCCTTTCAGCAACAAATTTTCATTGCTAATGGTCTAAATTTCTCTATGACACGTTACAGATAGCAAGTGAAGAATTGAAAAACAGCAGGCTCTTCCTCAAACTCCTCGAAGCTGTTCTCCAAACAGGGAACAGAATGAACGTGGGAACAAATCGTGGAGCTGCTAAAGCTTTTAAACTTGATACACTCCTAAAACTTGTAGATATAAAGGGAACAGATGGAAAAACAACATTGCTTCACTTCGTTGTCCAAGAAATCATCAAGTCCGAGGGCATAAGCTCTGGTATGACACCTCAAAACCCAAATCAAATGAGCTCGGCCAAGAAGGAGGAGCAGTTTAGAAAGCAAGGATTACAAATTGTGTCAGGATTAAGCAGGGAATTAGGCAGTGTGAAAGGTGCAGCTGGGATGGACTCGGATGTGTTAAGCGGCTATGTATCAAAGCTAGACATGGGTCTTGAGAAAGTCAGACTGGTTTTGCAATATGAGAAGCCAGATATGCAAGGAAGATTCTTCGAGTCAATGAGGCAGTTTCTTAAGGAAGCTGAACAGGAAATTTCCAGGGTCAAGGCACATGAAAGAAAAGCATTAGCTCAAGTGAGAGAAGTGACTGCATATTTCCACGGTGATACAGCAAGGGAAGAAGCGCACCCTTTCAGAATATTTTTGATAGTAAGGGACTTTCTCTCCTCATTGGATAATGTGTGCAAGGAAGTCGGACGAATGGAGGATAGGTCAGTGATGGGCACGGCCAGATCTTTCAGAATATCTGCATATCCCTTACCAGTCCTGACCAAGTATAATATTAGACGAGAAGATAGCTCAGGGGATGAAAGCATGTCCTCATGAAACAAAAAAATAAGGCCTCTCATCCCAGCATTGTAATGAGTCAGGAACATAACATTCAAAAATGATGATTGGTACCATTCCAGCAGCTTAGAAGACCATTGGTTGTTGTACCTTCGCAGACGAATTGAAGATGTAGAATGAGGAATGTTGGGCATGGAAGGGGCAATTGGAAAACATTTTGACACTTTGTAAAAGAAAATATGTAGGAGTTTCCATTACATCTAGTCCCCAGAAGGCCGAATCCGAGTACAAAGACAGCTGCTGTGCATAAGCTTCTCCAAGAACCCAGCATCGAGGGACAATAAATATGCATTTTTTCAGCACTAGAGGAAGAAATATACCATAGTCAAGGTAGTCATCTACAGTCTACATTTCAACAGAAATAGTTTTCCCAAAATCCCTGTAAAATGTTCTGGGTATGCATTATTTTTTTCTTTCTCTAATTATTTTTACCAATATATCAATAATATGATGCAGGAGTTCTCACAGTTTTGTACAATCTTACCATTAACATATGGGCAAACACTATTATGATGTGTAATTCTTCACTCCCTTGAACAACAACCAATTCTAATAATGAGCACCAAGTAACTGTGAAAATGCCAGAACGAGCATTAAGCAATGAAGTAACATCAATCATCCTCAGAAACCACTGAAAGCATAGGCATGTAATTTCACAATTTGTTCCCATTTGAACAAATTACACCACCATCAAAACTTAGAGGAAAATCATGATCGAACCAATTAACAGTAACCCACTACAGACTAGAGAACATAAATATTGAAGTTGAATGTAAGAGAACCATAATTAACGGGTCGAAATTCAAGAGACTTACCGAAAATGCGCTCCGATTGCGAATTCGAGCCTCGCCGGAGTAGTTGTATGAATCCAATTATCGGAAACCACCTGACGGCGGTTGCGCGGGAAGCTAGACGGTGGAAACGAGGGCTTCAAAGTTGCTAACGCAAGTTTTCAAATTAAAGCTTTGAAGGAAGTATGGCAGAATATATATGTAGTGATTTTTATTTTTTTTTTATTTTTTTGAGTTTTTGTTTTTGTTGGACGCAAATTCTTGCATTAATGTTTGATTGTTAGGAGTGTAAACTTAATGGCACACCTGATTTTAGGTTTACTTGGAGTTATTACTGGTCATAGTTACGTCTTTAAGATAGATCCGATTGTTCTCTCACCGTTATTCTTTACACTAACATTTTAGATTAGACTTTCTAAAAAAACCAACTTGATAATGTACTAAATAGTCCTGCTTTTGAATCTAAAATTTGAATTTTCAAATTGATCATTGGAAATGAACAGTTTTGCACAAATCTAACTAGAGATGGAGTATATAATTGTAATTGACAACACAACTATCTTATAGTCTTATAAGTTGGTGTTGTTTAGGCTTTAGACTTTTTCGAACGAGGTGACCAATTGTGTACCTAAGCGGTTGAATCTTTAATTTTGTAACAAGATTTAAGTTCATAGAGGGGAAAAAAAAAAGCTTAAAAATAAGCCCTTCGTAAGTAGTGAGAAGTATGTTGTCATTGGAAAAAAAATAATAAAAGGAAAAAAGAGACAGAGAATTTATGACTCAATTTAAGACGGACTCTTACGCGGTAGAAAACTAATTCTTAGGCAAGAGTAACTTCTTCACATCAACTCTACGACTTATACATGGTATATGTATAAACCAACCAAGTTCATAGACAATATTACGGAAACTATACGATACTCCTTATATCCATTAATCTAATAGTTCATTCATGTAATTAGTCCAATGCAAGACAAAATTGAAGTTCAGGTGTAATTCTTATTCATTGCTTTGCAGTTTAGAGAAAAGGTGTAAGAAATTCTGTTCAGACAAAAAAAAATTCAAACAGAACTTCTTCCAGATCTTCCCCTCGCCTTGGCACGTTTACAATTACAAAGAATAGATGATATCAGCTCATACAATTCACAGCCAATATTGGCACTACAAAAAGAATCAAGAAAATTAATTCTGAGCTGATAAACATCACTATTTCTAGGCAAAATACAAAGAATTTCTTTTTACACTTGGGCTTCGAAAATACAGATTGCCAAACCAGCATTCAATGGTCACAAAGAGATGGCAGCTGACGAAAAGAACGGGGCACCCGAGATACTCTTCGATCTCACAATCTTCCTCGCGAGGATTTTCCACCTCATCTCTTCTTTCTTGTTTTGCTTCCTACTCTTTTCCTTGAAGTTCCTGAAATCACATAATCCTTTGCATTAGTTTTTGGTCTCGGCAAATTACATAAGTTGACATGAAAATGAGCCAGAAATTCTAAACCATGAAATCAAAAGGAAAAAAGAAGCTAAAGCCCTGCCATCAGCGCTATTCAGTTGACTAATCTAGTAGTCCTATTTTCAATTTTGCAGCTCTTATATAAATTAGCTTCAAGATCGTTCAAAGTAAATTTGGGAAAGAACAGTTCAGTTTACCTGCACAATGGAACCCTGCATTCGTCAGGGTCAGCACAGAGACGTGAATGCAATTCCAAGAGCTGCCACATCCTCTTGCACTGAGCGCAACCACCAGGAACCCTAAGTTTGCAAGCAGCAAAGTGCCTGACCAGGAGCTCTAGTCCCTTACAAGCTGTGTAGCCACAAGGAGCTTCGTCTTCCTTTGGCGCCTTATCATGTGGACCGATTGTTTTGCAACCGTCTCTGCAAATGTGGACTAAAGCCTCCATTGCCTCGTATAATTGTGTGTACATACTCCTCTCCTTCCTCTTTCTCACCAGCGCCTTTTGCCTCTGCAGGTTAAAAACGGAATCTTCAAGTTACATTCACAAATCATTCGTTTACATCAATCAAAATCAGCTACATGATCATACTTTGTAAATCTGGATCCTCTCCAGTAACTAGAGAGGAAAAAAAGTAGATTTTGGTAAAGTCCTTCTCACAAGAAAAACTGGACCTCTCCGGGAAAGGAACCTGATTTATATCTTGTTAGTTGTTACTACAAATTATGAGTGGTGAGAATGAGACTACTCACGTTATCAGCTTCAGCCACAGTCCCAAGAATCTCCTTTTCGAGGATTGGGTGGGCGTCCTTCATCACCTTCCAGCCTTCAGAGGCTTCGACAGCCTTGAAATTGTTCAAGATCATACGGTGACATATGAGGCCGAGCCTCGGGGCATCACAGAGAAGAGCTAGCTGGAACACATCGATGACATTCTCAATGTTGAGCACGCCATTCTCTAGCTGTGCCTCACATTCCTTCTTCAAGTGAGGAATCGCAAACACATGGGATAAAACCAGAAGGTGCAGGACGAATTCTTCCATTTCTTCTGGGTCATAGCTACATAATTGGCAAAAACAAACCTCAGCATCCTCAAAGTAACATGCTTTTTAGTTTTAAAAGACTCCATTATCAACATTAGTATGCACTGAGCTATAAAGGACAGTGCTGAAAATTACCATGAAGAGTAGAGAAATCTAATGAAGACCCGAACTGCATCATGAGGAACCCCATGGATTGAGATGGATCTTCGTTTATCTTTCCCTTTTGATCGCTTCACCATGTGTCTCATCACAGGAGAAACCATGCCCTGCCAATAGATCATAATTCATTTTCATTAGGAATGCCTAAAAGTCTCAACTCCCAAATATGGAAACAAAATGACAATAAAACATAGATCATGCTTCACAAAACCCGATATCATTAAATCGGTTTGTCAATTAGTTCCATCAATCAAAGCAAGATTTCCTTGAGCTTTTTAAGTGTTTGCTTAGATTTAAAATCCAGGATTTGACATGAAATTATCCATGAATAACTAACATAATTGTGGCTTGGAATTGATCCAAATAAATGGCCTTTCATAAAGCCTCAAAATCGAAGAATTTAAAATGACATCCCATCACCTACTCATCCGAAATTCTTCCATCTCCTTTTCCTGTCATCTCTTGATCTCCAAATTCTAAAGCACTGTTATACTTATACTAGGTGCAGAGCCCAAAGCTTAAATGAAATCAAGAATCTCAAACCCAATTCCTAAACACAACCTAAATTCTTTATGATCATAAGCATAACATAAAAATTGTTCTCAATTTGCAAGATTAGTATCTAAGTTTTCAGGTATAGTTCATAGACTCAAAATTCGGGTTTGAAATCATACCAAAATGTTAGAATGGGCATGAATTTGGCCGCCATTATCGGTATGAACAACAACATCAGCTCTATAAGCTTGATCAAAGAGGCGTTCCCATAAATCCCTCGTCGCGGTGCTAACAGAGCTTTGCCTCTTAATGGATGACCTGTCCTTAGCCACAGCCATAGCCAAAATCTTCCGATGATACGCGGTGGTTGGCGGACTTGGCATCGGCGGCGGAGATGGCGGCGCCACCATATTCTCTGTGACCAGATTGCCTTCCACTTGATCCGTCATCTTCATTTCTTCTCTCAGCCTAATTTTTGAAGGTGAACAAAAACAACTGACATTGAAAAATAAACACAATATAAGTGATCTTTCAATAACAGTTCCTCTATTCAACAAAGTCAAATCTAACCAAAATCAATTTCGTTTGTCAAAACTCCTCCATTTACATCTCTAATTCATTCAATTTAATTCCGAAATTTGGTAACTTTCTCTTCCTTGACTTTTCAATTTTTCATCTTCATCATAAAACCAAAACCCACCCACCCCAAAGCCCCCTCAACCTTAATACACATTATCCATATTTCATCTTCAATTTTTCCACCGTAATAAGATCAATCCAGAGACAATTGGTGGCCAGATGAAGAAAGACAAAACCCATCAACTCAACAAAATCGCTCAAGGAAATTCACAAAAAGATAACGACTTACTGGTTACCCAGATGATGAAAATCGAAACCCAAAATGAATTGCCTGGAATTATTGATTATGATCCCAAAAAAAAAAATCACGGTTCCTTTGAAATTGAAATGAACCCCAAAAATGTTGGTATGTTTCTCTCTCCTCTCTCTTCCCCCTCTGTGTTTATATAAATGTATGAGATGCAAGTCAGGGGAGAGTGGAGCCGCGTCTGGGGAGGATAGGACATGGAAAATTGGAAATGACTCGGTATATCAAAGATTATTAGTAATATTTTTCTTGAAAAAATCTGGAATTTAATCTAGAAAATTATATGGGGGTTAATAAGAGAATGGGCTTATCAATTATCAGCTTAAAGAGGGAAGGGTGAAGCTGAGCCTGAGCCTGAGCCTGAGGTTGTTGTCTCTATCTGGTGTTGCGTTACGGTGGCGTGTCGGTCCATACGGCTAATTATACGGAAAGGGATTTAAATTGGATTAGTTTGGTTGCTGTCACCTTCATTTTCCTACCTGGCTCATCTCATTCCCTCGTGCTTCTCGTTGCTAATTTCTCCTCTTTTACCCTTTTTTGTTTTTTTGTTATTATCTTGGCTAGAGTTCAATGACATATCACTCTTTCTCTCCGGTTACTCAAGAGGTCCACCGTCCACTAACTGAATTATGGAAATGGTTTTTTTTTTTTTTTTTTTT
>BSSO01002888.1:0-17936 GCA_030267885.1 Mesembryanthemum crystallinum
GTTTTTATTGTATGTAAGGGATAGTGGGGGGTAAATAAGGGAGAATATGAGGAAGATATAGTTATGTTAAGGTAAGTAGGGGACTTGATTTTGGGAGTTTTGTTAAGGTAAGTGGGGGACGGAGGAAGTATCAAACTTCTTCACTGCCGACCTCCAAAGAAACACAATAATTAGAGCAAAGTTCATGCCTTTTTTAAGAAAAAACTGTGAAGAGAAATCCCCACGTATGAGTGTTCTACATAGATAGAATTGGGACGAGGAGATTAGTACATAAGTTTGGTAGGTTATTTCATCTAATACCGATTGATTTTACGATGGGGTTTTCTTGGGAGAGATTATTACATGGTCTTGATCCTACACTATTGGTCCTTCCTCACACAAATCTAGTAGAACCCACTCCAAATCACTCAAAAAAGATAATATAAATATATTCAGTTGCGAGAGAGAGACCAATAATTCCGGACCATCTAATAATTTCTATTCTAACAGACCAATCCAACTGGACCACAGATAACTAGACACATGGAATAAACCTATTCAATCCACGAGTTTCACGATTTCAACATTAATTGAAGGTAATGGTTTTGTATGGTTCCTCTTCCATTCTCATGTGATCTATAAGCACAAAAATGGCAAATTAATCCAACAAGAAACAATGAGTGAGAATTGGGGCCCAGCTAATAAGCAACAAGAAATACTAGTCGTAGTTGAAATTGAGGCTTGCCGACATGTAATGGGAATTACGTACTACTCGTAGATGATAAGATTAAGGATTGTGGATAAACCTCACTACACATCATGATTCATGATTCAACGTCTTGTGTTGTGCGTCTTGGTTGATCAGTCAATTTTAGACATTATTATTGAGGAAGCAAGTACCTTATGTACTATTAAGAGAAGGTTTGTTGGTCTCAAAAGGATATATGAGGACATTTTACAAAATGATGATGATAATAACGCTATATATAAACAGTTTCGTTAAGGATACATTTGGATGACTTATTTTTTGGTTACCATTGTTAGTTTTTTGATCACTGATTCCAGTTTTTAATACATTATTCTATTATTTAGTTTAAAAGTATGTAATTTTTTTGGTCATCAGTATTGGTTTTTGAGTCATCAGTACTAATGACCTCATATAATATTTTGTATTTGCTCACAAAGCCTTTTAAGAAACGAGGTTCCAACATTTGGGGAGTAAAGAGGATCCTAAACTACTAGAGATGAGGATTGGACCATCATTTCGAGATAGGGGTGGGAACTGGGAAGGAATCCACTTTATAACATACTGGCAGAGCAATACCGAGCACTCCTATGGGTTATAGGCATCCTTTTCGTTTTCGACTTCGATCACAAGTAATGCTCGGGAGTTAAGAGAAGACAACTTGTGACACTACTCCAAATCTTAATTCTCTTCGAAAAGAATTAGTATGTCACTAACATGATGAACTCGTAAAATCATAACCTTAATCTATTGATAAGTTGAGAGGGAAAAGACTCCTAAGCATATTATATGAGAGTCTAAACATGATATAGCGGGTGGTGTACCGATAAATGCTTAAAAGCCCAAACCAAAAGCTCACAACCAATGGTTAGACAATGGACCGATCCATTGTTGTAAATGCCCGTCATTATAAACAGCCTTTGAGCTGATGTGCACTTGTATTGATAGGCTTACAGCCTACATCTTTCTTCATCTTTAGGTGGTTTTGAAGTTGGGCCCGGTACTTTCGGCCCTTTGATGTTTTGTTTTCTCGATTGTTTTAGCAATGAATTACTTTACTAGCATTCGGCTTCGAACCACGCCTTAGCAGATTTCAGGGCACATATTTGTACATTATCGTCAAACCTTTTCAGCCAAATTCATTGCAAGAGAGTCGAGGTGTATATGCATACAACTAAGTATGGATACAAACCACATTGGTCCGGCCTACGTGCCGTGTGAGCTTAGCTTTCAGCTCCGGGAAGCACGGCACAGCCTATAGGCCTTGTACCGTGCTCTGCTATCTCTTCCCCAAGGTAGCCCAAACACAGACCACGACCCATAGTGATACACTTCTTACCAATTCAATTAATATGGGATAAAACGAGATGAAATCAACTAAAATAACGGGGCAATTTTTGAAGAGATAGAGAGGGAGAAGACAGAGGGAAGAAGAGTTAGAAGAGGGATTCTATTCATTCATATTAGCCTACTGAGTCTATCGCCTTACAATGCATATATAGCTGTAGTTCTTCTTGTTTGTTGGGCTATTAGCAGCTACTTGGACCTACAACTTCCATTTCCAAGCTTCCATTTCCAAGTGTATCACATAGCCTATCACTTCATGAGTCGTGCCGGGGTGTAGCCTCCTCCGCGCATACACAGCCCATAATCGGAGCACGTCCTACAGCTTCGATTCACAGTGCCGGATTGTGCCAACATCGAATCCCTATATACTATCTATATCCGTACAATTGTTCAAAGGTGATAATTATTGATCAGTAGCAGCAACATACAATAGTTTTCCAACTCTATTTTCAACCCCCTATCTCCATTCTCAGCACCGTTTCTTTAACAATCACTACTGGATCAGTTTGCATTATCGCATATAGGGTGTAGTTGACAAAGTACGTATTAATTAAGCTTTCTCATAGGCATGGTTCGGATTAATCAGGTCACCTTGAGCCATTTTATTATGCTTTAGGGTGCCGATCTTAAATGGTAGAGATGAGACAGTTTAGATGAGAAGACATATGTGAAGTGTTGACAAGAGAAGCTGAGTCATGGTAGGTTGCAATTGCATTGCTCCGAGATCGGACACAAAACTTGGCAGTGTGATCCAAGATCTGGGTGGTTTCACAAGACCATTGCCATTACCAGCAATCCAACCACTGATCAACAACTCGGTTTGTCGATGAACTAAGGCTACAGCAATGTCCTGAGCCATTACATTTCAGGGCAATAGTTATACCAACCCACCAAAAACTTGAACACCAGCAGAATACAAAAACATCACATGGAACCGATTAACTATAGAACAAATCAAATCCCGGAGAAATTGACATAGCGACATTAACCATGACAATACCAAATATGACTTACATGCCAGAAATCTGAAAAGCTAGACTAAGATATTAAGATGATCAAATACTTTTCCCACCACTTGCTCTCTCTTTCTCTCATTATACAACCATCTACGTCGAACACACCAACAGAAATGAGATTTACTAGGCCTTGTTCATCCTGGGTGGTGGCAGATTTCGCAAATATTAAAAGAATCACACAATTGATTTTGCTCACATATGTTCCATACCCTCTTCCTCTTCATCCTCGTACTCTTCCTCATCGGCGGTGGCATCCTGGTATTGCTGGTACTCAGAGACAAGGTCGTTCATGTTGCTCTCAGCCTCAGTGAATTCCATCTCGTCCATGCCTTCACCAGTGTACCAATGCAAGAAAGCTTTTCTCCTGAACATAGCAGTGAACTGCTCGCTCACTCTCCTGAACATCTCCTGGATGGAGGTTGAGTTCCCGATGAAAGTGGAGGCCATGCTCAAGCCACGGGGTGGGATGTCACAGACACTGGACTTGACATTGTTTGGGATCCACTCAACAAAGTAGGATGAGTTCTTGTTCTGGACATTGATCATCTGCTCGTCCACCTCCTTGGTGCTCATCTTGCCCCGGAACATGGCTGAGGCGGTGAGGTACCGTCCGTGCCTTGGGTCAGCAGCGCACATCATGTTCTTGGCATCCCACATCTGCTGGGTAAGCTCGGGCACAGTGAGAGCACGGTACTGCTGGGAGCCACGTGATGTCAATGGAGCGAATCCAACCATGAAGAAGTGGAGACGGGGGAAGGGGATCAAGTTCACGGCAAGCTTGCGGAGGTCAGAGTTTAGTTGACCAGGGAACCGAAGGCAGCATGTGACACCACTCATGGTGGCTGAGATCAAGTGGTTCAAATCACCAACTGCAGGCACATAACATCAAATAAGAGAGTTAAGTGGTCATTCAAAACACAAGCATAGACAACTTATTTAAACCACACCACATGAAAGTAACCCTTGTGTGCTTGTGACGATCAAGAGATGCATTTGTGTTTTTTCAACAGACAACAAACAAACACATTGAAGAGCAAAGAACACGAGTATAATGATGTTACTCACAGCTAGGTGTGGTAAGCTTGAGAGTCCTGAAGCAAATATCATATAGAGCCTCGTTATCCAACACCATGCACTCATCTGCATTCTCAACAAGCTGGTGTACAGAGAGGGTGGCATTGTACGGCTCAACCACTGTGTCTGAAACCTTTGGTGATGGGAACACGGAGAATGTAAGCATCATCCTGTCGGGGTATTCCTCCCTAATCTTTGAGATCAACAATGTACCCATTCCAGATCCGGTTCCTCCTCCCAAAGAGTGGCACACCTGGAATCCTACACAATGTGAAGAACAAAGCTTAATTAGCCAAATCATGATCTACAACTTTGAACAACATGCAACTGAAGTTGAGTACACAACCTAAAGTACTATAGTAAATTATAGAATTAAAGTTATTATTATACCTTGAAGGCAGTCACAGTTCTCAGCTTCCTTCCTCACAACATCAAGAACTGAGTCAATAAGCTCAGCACCCTCGGTGTAATGTCCCTTAGCCCAGTTGTTACCAGCACCGGATTGTCCAAAGACAAAGTTGTCGGGACGGAAGATCTGACCATAAGGGCCAGTCCTAACAGCATCCATGGTACCAGGCTCAAGATCCATAAGCACCGCACGAGGAACAAATCTACCACATGAAGCCTCATTGTAGTAGACATTGACACGCTCCAATTGCAAGTCCGATGACCCTACATACCTTCCTGTTGGGTCAATGCCATGCTCATCACAGACAACTTCCCAGAACTTGGACCCAATCTGGTTTCCACACTGCCCACCCTGAATGTGAAGGATTTCTCTCATTTTTTTCCTGATAATACAACCATCATTAGTAAAATGTTTTGACTGTCTGGCAGTAAATCTCATATCTGTAATATAAGTGACCAGAAGAACAAATTGGAAGCAAGATAGGTAAGAACAATTTAGCTGGCTGCTTTGAAGCCACAAACTTAGTCAAAAGATTTTTCGCTTTGCTGACATTTCAAATACAGAGTTGTTACTAAATATCTAGACTCAAAGGCATGCTCTAAGCACATAAATCGTAACATAAGTATCATGTTCAACTCCTAGAAATATTGTAAATCTATATTTCTGCTAGCACAAGAGTGGATCCCAAATTTAGAATTTAAGGTGTGTACATTTCATCATTTCAATTCTGCATTCACTTTACTTCAATTTAGCAAGTTCAGTTGGTCCAGCACATTTCACTTGAAATGAACACATATTGAGTGATCCAACAGATAATTCATCACATTTACACTATCATTAAGTGACTTGATATAGTTCAAGAAATTTCAAAACCAAAATGCTAGAAACACACAAATCTCTGTACAACCAAAGTACTTGAAAAACAATGAGGCTACCGGAACTACACATCTTACTTCAGATCCGAGATCAACCACGCTCAAAATCGCAGATCTAACTTAACCATTTCAAGAAATCTCCAGTGGCACACTCACTCATCAGAGAAACACGCATAGATATCATTCTAGCAAATGCAAATTCTAAGTTCAAGAACTAAAACTTGCAAACGACAACTTCGCTTCAACCGAAATGAAAAAAAATCAAAAAAGAAAAGTGAGATCTCACACACAGATCTCATCCACCAACATTCAAATCCTCAGTAAAACCGAATCATAGAGAAATCCATCAGATCTAAGCCAAAACTCAAGTCAGAATCCCTAACTCGCAGTTTCAAGCGAATTCATCTCAAGAAACTCAAACCAAACCAAACTTCCACCATTTTTTTTATCAAACTCATCTAAGCAAACTACAACTAAATCAAAAATATACATACATTTGCATCTAATTTGCAACATTTGAACAATCAACATTCAAAATCAAAAACAAAAATCAGTGCAGATCAGTACCTGTGAAGAAGAGCAACTGGAGATGACGAAGTGAGAGAGCGAGCGAGAGGAGAGAGATTGCGAGAGTGCGAGTAAGAAGGTGACTGGGTGAAGAAAAATCTCGGCACCTTGTAGAGCCTTTATAAATGAGAGCCGCTAGATCGTACGGCTAAAATTATTTCCCTCCTCTTCCTTGATCGACCCCTCGGATGCCGTTGGATGAGAAAATGGACGGTTGAGATTATCTCCTAGCTTGGTGGTTTTTCTCGGATTTGATTTTCAAATTTTTTTGGGGTGATTTTGAAATCACGAAAGTTTTATGGGACAAAATTGCCCCTTTAAAATGGTGATTTTTTTTTTTGTGTATGGGTAAAAATGTGAGGAGTAAATGGTCAATTTAAAATCTGTCGTCAGCTTCTATGATTGGGTTATTATATTGAGTTAAAGTCCTCGATTTTCCCCCCTCTGGTCAAGCTGGCAATTGCAACCCAAACTCGGATAATTCGATAAATTTCGTCCTAGTGTCTAATTTTTCAAATATGAGTATTAGTAATTTTTAATTTCATCAATAATACTAAAATTATTGTTATTTCATAAATTATTGTATTTCTAAATGTAGAACCTTGGCAAATTGCAGGTTCTTCGGTTGGTAGGATCATGAAAGGGACATGATCAAATGAGCATGCATGGCCAGCATGGGGATTCAAAAATATGAGATAATAAAGTAAAAACAATAATGCAAAAATATGGAATATAAATACTTAAGAGCAATTTGTTTTTTTTGTTAAAACTAACAAATTAATGTATTGCATGATGGCATGTATATAGTTTTGCATGGTAGCACCGTTTTTTCTTTTACTAGCTTGAAAGTTAATCGATTGGATGGATGTGTAATTAGATTACGTGAAACGATAAATAAATGATACGGACTGAATAATAATATATAAGATATAATATAAGTTGTTAAACAAAATAGAATTTTTGAAACTGAATAAAATGTAGATTTGGTATGTTAAGATGAACAATTTTTGCATTTTAAGAAGTTTTACTCCATCTTTAAATGCCACAACTAATTCACCTCAATCCCTCGCTTTTGACATAGTTTACGCACTCGACCAAATATAGAATAACAAGGTAAATGCAATTAAGTTCAAGAATTGAGGACTTGTGCAGTGACCTAATGTAACCAAATAACCCAAGGATACAAAATATGTTACGGGGACCATTTCAATTAAAACCTTGACTTATAGTATTAATATGAAAAATTTCTTTACCTGGTAACTCTCAAAACCCCGTTTTACTTTAAAGTTATTAGACTTTTGAAGAGTTCCGAGGTCATAATGAATCCAACCCTATCTTAAATGGTCTGATCAAATTCACTATCTTGACTCGTTCATGGTAGTGATGAGAATAAATTAGTGTTGATGGAAGGTCAAGACATATATGTTCAGATCTCATGTGCACCAAATGGCCAAGCGATCGTTCAGTCCATAAGATATATTAGGTGACAAATGTATTAGAAGTTCTAACAATGTAAGGAAGTTATAATACAAGCAGGCACAAGAGAATCTGAGGATATAAATTGATATCATCAAAATTTTACATTAGAAGCCCTTGTCGCCTTGAGGGTGATTATAGCACCTTACTAATCATCAATTATCAATAACATGAATCCGTGTGAAGAGTAAAAGTTACCACCATATTCTGAAATCTGCATAAATAGTTAAATTTACTCTAATGAACGAATTTGCTTCTGTTCATTTCATGAATGATATTTAACTGATCAAGTGAACTAAATTTAATTGATATGATGTGAACTGAAATAATTACATGTGGGAATGATAAAATAAACACACCCTTTGGCAATAATACTCCTTCCAACCTAGCAAATTTGGTTAATTGGTACTTTGGCAGTATATATGCTCTTGGTTAAGATTACCCATGCTTATGATCATCTTTTCTAGAGCTTATATTCATTTTGTCATTACCATTATACTTCAAGTTTATTTCTCCATCATCAATTATCGTTTTTCTATTACTATTCATTGCATTCACTTCCGTTGAACACTATCTAGTTATAAATAAGAAATAGTAGTAAGAAATAAGCATATGACGCTGAACCTCGTGTGATTACTCATATTAGTTGATCACATACTCACATATTTATTCTCTAATCTCTAGCAAACACATACGAGAAATCTCAGTGAAAAGCGTAATAAACTATTCAGATTAGAAAAAAAATTCAGTGGTTGAACTTATAGTCACCCATTATAAGTTACTTTAATTTTTGTTTAGGTAAATCTAATGTTGTAATCTGATAGTACTAATCGTATGTTAAAGCTATTAGTCGTAACTAATGAGTTATTTGGTCATGACTTTTGTACTTTATTTTTATCGTTAATTGGTCATGACTAATAATTATAATGGTCATGACTAATATATGCAAATAAATTCAATTAATTAACGGGTTAAATTTGTCTAATCATTGTCAACGGTTAAGATCGTCATGTTACAATAATTTGCCTTATATTATAGTGGTTGACAACCACCAAAGAGGCTTCGTTCAGATTATATGTGAAAATTGTAACAACAATCAGATTACTACTGCCTATTGTGTTTGCCTATAAAATGAAGGACAAAATCTAATGAAGCAAAATGGCAAATCAGCCACATGATATAAAAAGCTGGACACGTGCTTCTTTGGACCCGCACATGCATGTCCCTAATTTAAAAAAAAAAAAAAGAAAAAGAAAAAACAACTTCCCAAATTATAATTAATTAATTATTTATTTTATTAAAATCAAATCCATGACCTTTTTATCTTAGCTTCCCTAACTATGGTTAAGATTCAACCCTGGGATTTGGTTAATCTAGTAGCTTAGCTAGCCAGATCTGGAAATGTCACATTGATATATGAACATATGGCATGTTGAGATCAATTTCAGATGGTGACACTTTAGCTTATTATTAGCTTGCTTATACTCAAATCTAAGTATCCTTCATTGATCTGTCTATTTTTTCCTACCTAATCTGGTACTAATGCTGTCAATAATTAACTAAGGACCTTAATGATTTTGATTAGTTTATGGGGAAATAATCTTTCATTTTTGTCATTTGATAGCATACACACCAACTATCTAGGACCCCCCACCCCAAAAAGCAAAAAAATAGATGAGCTAAATTGACAGCACTCTGTATCGTATTAGCAGAATCTTAGGGACATTTAATCTGTAAAATAGTGCGGCTGGTATCGGGGCTTAACTAAAAAGTAATTGGTAATAAGTGGAGCGACTCACTTAGTTATAAACAAGTTAAAGGTCTTCAACTTCATCAATGTGGGACAAGTGACAACGCACTTTAATATACCAATTAGACGATTCAAGTGACGATTGTGAGAATTATACATGTTGTTCATAACACTTTAAATGATCCGTCTGATAATTATGCAAAATACTTGCAAATTGGCTTGTTTTCAGTCTTGGCAGCCTAGCAAGGGTGTGACCCTATAGACCCTAATATTGGCCATATGGCTCATAATTTGTTTTGAGAGAATGACGCTAAACTAAATTGGATGAACAGTTACATAAATAAACAGAATTGAAATGAAATGATCCGTGGAATTGAAATAAAATGAATACATAATCATTACGAGGCAATGAACTAATTAAATATATAGAACTGATTGAAATTCAAAATGGTAACAATAAAATAAGCCAAGACTTCATATAGTAATCTTAAATATCAGTAAAAATTTCTTGCAAACTCTGTTTTTTCCGATAACTAAACGACCAAACAAGTGAGGCAAATCGCAAAAAGGGCAAAATCAAGAAACCAAGAGCACACCTCGACTCAACTCTACCTAAGGAAAGTAGGCGATGATGTGATTTAGCAGCAGAAAGGGAAATTGCTTTCGTGTGAAAGCACAAGCACACACTAAGCCAAATGTTGCTGGTAGCAAAGAAGATTTCCTTTTGATAATCTGAACTCGCAACAAAGTCAAATCCTACTGGTCCAAATATATTGGACCACTCTTCTTTTAGAGCTCTTGAAAAGCTAGTATTTGATCATCACCTTTCTTGAATAATAATATCAATCCATATACCGTAAATATGAACTACATTAGTGGTCGTTTGGTTAACAACAGATTGTAGAATTTCATATAGGATGCTCCGCTTATCTAGTCACCTATATAGGGAGATTCAGTAAAGGACTTCCCTAATTTGAGAGGTGGGACTTCCTTTAAATTTGTCAATCCAATAGCTTTTATTTGTATTTGTCAAAGTGATTCTTTTCGCTAACTAAATGACCATTAATACTTTTAGAGATCAATTGCCACTACAAACCCCTCACCCATGAAAAGGTCTACAAACGCCATGTCAACCTTCATTTATACTCGATCATTTTGCCCCCACCCTCTTCTAGACAATAATTTGAATGTTTTGGCCTTTGTTCCTCTTAATCCCAACTCTTAATACATACTATAACTCATAATTCTTCACATTTCGTATGATTTCAAGTCTAAATTGATTTTCATTGTGGTGGGAAATACCACAGGCTACCAAACAATTATTTGGGGAATGGAACATAATAATAACAATGTATTATTGCATATTAGGAGTACTCTATAAAGGTTGCTCCTATACAAAAAAAAAANAAACATGTATAAATCACAAAGTCCAACTTCAAGTATGAGAGAGTATTGTGTCTAGTCTACTTCAAATAATAGTAATGGAAGACACCAACAGCATATATCCAAGCAATTATTTGGAGGTCCAGCCTTCACACAGCAACATCCCAATTTGTTCTTATATCAGTATGGCTCGATTAAGACATCCAAGCATTGAATAATAGTAGTAGATGCAACAAACTTGATTAACTTTTTGTCGGTTATCTTTGCAAGATCACCAACGTTGCAATAAATTATATCATTTGTTTTCTCCCTAAAAAGTTTGCCATAATGAATTCCTAATCTCCCTGTATTACAATACCAAAATACTCTTATAAATAATTACCACAGTAGTCATAATTCATAAATAAACCTCACAACTTAAATTTTAGGACATATAACATAAATTATTGTACTTAAGTGATTGTAATTGTGTCAATCAGTGGAGAAGATAAACTATATAAGTAAATGTTAGGAGCAGACATTAAATAAACACATTGTACAAAAAATGAGTTATATTAGTAGTAAGAACTCCTGTATACAATCATAAAAGTGATGGGATTGGGCTACTCACATTTATGCAATGGGGAATTTGTTGCTTTGTTGATGGGATTGGGTTCATTTATTTTCCAGTGTTTGGAAGTTTGGATAGGGGTTTCTCCATAGGTTGGGTTATTCCTGTTCCCTCCTAGTTCATAAAGGTAGGTCTCTCGAGACTCGTTAATTGTGTGTTAAAAAAAAGAAAGAGAAAAAACTTAATGAACTGGTTGATAACCAAACGCTATAACAAATTATCACTGGGATGACCAAATCAGCTTCATGGCCTGCGTTATAACTAACTGGTGTTAGGTGGAGTAGTCCACTAGATTTATATGCTGATCCTCTCTCTAATTCTTTCACATGCTATTTACTCTTGGTTTATTTTTTAAGTTTAGCAAATTTTCAGTATTAAATCTTTTACTCTATGTATTCAATTTTATCGCTAATGTTTTGATTTTTTAAGGTCCAAGTTACTAAAATTTATATATTTTGATTTATGGAGTGAAATTTAAAGTTAGAATTGTACCAAAACATACTTACTTCCGAAACATTTTTCACTACTCTAAGCAGTATTTAAGTATAAAATTACATCAAAGTTTTTACCATTAAAGTCCAACCTAATACTCTAATCCCGTTTGAGTGTATGCTTTACCTCCGGTATGAATTACAGAAGAGTAATACTCCTACTACTTTTCTCTCTGTAGATTGATACTTGCAGCACTCAACAATCCCAAATTTCCCCAAGTTTTAGCACAATCGAAAACACAAAGAGATGAGCGAGGGAGAGACACTAGTGGAAGCAGCGTTACGAGTACTAAACACACAGGACCCATTTGAGAAAGCTAAGCTTGGTGACTCTGTAGCTAATCAATGGCTTCAAGGCACAATTTCTCGACCTTACGATCTCTCCATTGATGTCGATGTGCCCGATCGTCCTGCTCGTCCCACCAATGTCAACTTCTAACTCAGCTTTATGTGTTGTTTAAGTTTGATAGCAATGTTTTTGGGTTGCATGCCAACTGTTTGTCAAAATGCCTAAGAGAAGAAAGGTTGTTTTTTTTATTATGTGCAGGTCCAGTTGCTGTCACCAAGTCTCATGCCCAAGTTGGGTAAAGCTGGGAGCTTGCAGAGTCGACAGGCAATTGTTCATAGTCTTGTGCATACTGAGAGTTGGGCAATTGACTTGTCTTGGGTAACTATGAACTGTCCCTCCTTATTCATTGATGATTACTATTCAGCATTTCTGCGTTGTGCTTCTCTTTCTTTCTGTTTGGTGTAACTGGGAAATTTGTGAATGTGTCCTTGATTAGTTGCTGCTGTGATGGGAAACATTAACATTTGTGTTGGGCAGGGGCTAGACATGACAAGGAGGGAAAATAGACTAGGATGACTAGTGAGGTTCTAGACAAAATTCAATATGGGGTATGCCACTAGGCTTGTATAGTAATAGTTTCTCCCATATCTTCCTGAAGACAGTAGGAAATTGAGCCATTCTAGATACCCATGTGTAAATAGTATAGCAATGATAATGTGCAGATGCGCACCATATTGCTGCACGAGCACAGCTCTCTAAGGCTCTATTCAGTTCAACTGAATCGCGCTGAGCTGAACCTTCAGGGCCTAACCGCCTAAGTATGTGGAACTAGCGACATAGATTTGTTGTAGGTAGTGAGTCCTTACTCCTTATCCCCTTACCTTTCTAGAGGTCTTGTTCTTATGTTTTCTCTGCTGGGGATGAGGGAAGCTAATTTATTTACCTTGGCGTCACTCGATGAAGATATTTTATTTAGATCTATGCAAAACAACAGCAACATTAACACTTAAGCAAAGTAATGAAAATTTAATTACACCAGATGCACTCTCGTAATGGTTCTTAAGCCATTTTTGATACCCAAAAAGAGCAGCCACATATTGTAATATACTTATAAGCCTACAGAAAAGCGAGACATATACAAATAAGTAGACATGAGCAACATCGTAGGTACTTTTGTATTCCCGAATAAGCATTAGGTGTACATCTTGCATCTTGAATCCCTATATCTAGCACAGTGAGGATACCTTGAAATTCTGGTTACCTTCTAGACCATGGCTCTTATGAATGAATTTGGCATTCCAGTTGGAGACTGTTAGAAGAATATATGACAAATTTAAGCACCTTTAATAAAGTTGGGGGGACTGAGGTTTGTCCTAAAAGTTGGATTCACAAGAACCAGGCATGTGATGTGCGTCTTTTGAGCTGGATCACATGAAGTTGAAGCTAATGAGTTACATAATCTATGATCACACGGTTATAATGTGAATAAGGGTTTGCTCGATGCGTGTTGGAGTAGAAGAGTTTAGCTTTACTCAGAGCTTCCTAAACTAGATCTCTTGCGAGGAATTAGCTTATCATGATTTGATTTCTATACATGGGTGATTCAAACTTCTTTAAATAAGAGAACAAGCTTTTTTGGAAATGTGACAGAAGAATTCAAAATTAGAAGAAGAAAGGTGTCATTTTCATTTAAAATAAATTTAACAACTACGGATACCCCGACTTTAGATAGAAACATCCCTAATACCCGTGCAGCACATGCCCAAGGCCTTCATTGTATTACATTATGAGGGATGAAAAGTATGAATTTTTATTTCTTATGAACTCCAGGAACTTATTTTGAGTGTGATTCTGTTTCTAAGGTTCGAAAGATACAACTTACTTCTTATGTATTGCTTGTTTCCGTCTAGCTACCACTTTAGCAGGATCTTCTTAACTCAAATCACATTTTGTTTTCTTATTATTCGAGTTATCTTTCTTTCTTGTTTTGTGGTGCTTCCTTCAATGTCATCGCATTTTCTTATCTCACAGGATATAATTGCTCGGTTTGGTAAGCAAGAGGCAATGCCGAGAGAATTTTTCACAGATTTTGTGAAGGTAGCTCAGGATGAAGGCAGGCACTTCACACTTCTTGCTGCCCGCCTTAAGGAACTGGGTTCTTCTTATGGAGCTTTGCCAGCTCATGATGGTCTATGGGACTCAGCCATGGCGACCTCCAAGGACCTCTTATCACGATTAGCAGTTGAACATTGTGTCCACGAGGTGTGGCCTTTTAATCTTATATGCTTATCACTGTTTACTGTCTCAGCTGTGATTTTCAACTTTTACCAAACCTTCATTTCATTATGTTGAATTTCTCTTATGTGATGCCTTTATACAATCAAATGGTATTTAATCATGTTCTTCAATTGGGCTAGCATATTGGGTGCTTAAATGTATGCTCTTGCGAGTTTTTCTTTAACAATTGTTATGCATCTATGAACCATTAACAAGAACTAAAGGTGGTAAGGGTGGGTTTGATTACTTTTCTCTTTTTCTTTTTTTTTTTTTGGGGGTGGGGGGGGGGGTGTTAAGGAACATTAGAAAACACAAGCCCTATAATGAGCATTTGAATTTGTGTGCACACTAACATTAAATTGCTTGCATACTAATATAATAGGGAGCTGGAGTTATGTATTAGTTGTCCCCATTACATGCATCAAAGCTGCTGTTTAAGCTTGGCCCTTACGATCTAGGTCATCACGCACCACTGCACAAGTATATGTAATTTGGGGTTTTTGGATTGGTGCATTGCTTGTATGTAATGGGAATCTTGTGACTCCCATGACTCACGAGATTTGTTGAGTGCATGTGGACATGCCAATTCTTGAACTTAGCCACTTTGAAAAGAATAGGAAAAGTGAACTTTGTGCTTTCTTATTTATTGAGCTCCTCAGTTAGGATGGTCTACCATACTTCTACATTTATATTATTTGTTCAAGTATTATAATATAATATATTTTTTATTATATGATCATGTACTGTTGATTATAGAATGACGTACTTTTGAATACAATTTTAGTTAACTAGTAGGAAAAAACCTATCTAAAAAGAAGAACTAAAGTAAATATCGTTATGTACTTATAAAGAAATGTAGTTTTGATGATAGTTTAGTGTACTTTTCATTATACTTTACTATACTTTTGATTTAATAATTGCTCTCATACTCTCATTGTAAGCAGTGTGCTCATATTAACCTAAAAAACAACATTTAAAAATATAACTTGTTAAACATTATGTATTATGTAACATATGTTTAGAAATAACTACTATGACCTAATACTATCCTAAGGTTCATTTTGACTTGTAAGCCCACGAGCCAACTAGTATTGAGCTCGAGCTCGACTCGTTTAAAATTCGAGCCATGAGTTCGAGTTCGGCTTGTTTAGAAACTAAGCCTGAGTTGAGCTATTATCGAACAGATTCCGAGTTGTTCGCAAGCTGCTTCGTTTGTGGCCAAACCCTTACCATGAGATCAGTTTTGGTCCCATTAGCCTTTGATGACTGTTCACTAATCAATCACTTTTCAAGCTCAAACACCAAGATCATGGGTGGGTATAATGTTGGGGCGTTCTGAAATATCTAAAAGGATTACCACAAGGTCTCTTTAGTTAACATTGGTCCAAAAGAAGCTCGTGTTGAAAAACTCTACTGCCAAGGCTACCAAAAACAATGTGGCATTCGGGGACGTTCCAAGACGAATTTTTTAATTTTCAAACTACTGTATATAGGAACCCCCATGAGACATAGGAGACCCATGGGATCTGTTATTGAGTCTCTAATATTCTTTGGTGACCCTTTACAAGTCACTTACTTTTGAGAATCTAACATCAACACCATGGGTGAGTATCATTTACGGTGTTGGGGGAAGTCTACAAGGAGGACTGGAAGGTCTCTTATGCTGCCGTTAATCTCGAGGAACCTCAGTGTTGAAAAACTCAATCAGCCCACAGTAGGGTTCAATCCAAAAGTCTATATAACTCATGAGAACTGGGCATCTAGGAACTCTTGTAATGAATGTTGTTTTTGAAGGATATTGGACAAGGATCACCAAACGGACGCGGTAGGCCACTGGAAATAGATTTTTATTAGGTCGCAACTCCCAACAACATTTAGTGATCCTTTACTAGTTACCAGATTTTAAGGATCGACACTAAAACCTTCAGTTAATATGAGGGTAAGAAATTGAGGAAAGCCTTTAAGGGTATTAAGAGGTTCTCTTTGGTTGCCCACATGATTTCGAAGAAACCTCGGTGCTGTAAACTTCAACGAGAGGTTCTAATCCAAAGGCTATAACTCATGAAAACAAGACATATGTGGCAACCCAAGCCGAAGGAGTTTCCTTTTCAACAAAGATATGGGGGTTCTAAGGGGCAAGGGAGGTCCATGAGATTGGTTATTCGTATCCAATGGTCTTTGGTGACTCTTTCTTGTTAGTTACTTTTAATGCGCTAAGACTGTGATAGCCTATGTGTGATATTACAGTGATGCAAGAGGTCTACAAAGAGAACCACATCACCACTAGGTCTCTTGCATCAGCCTTAGCCCAAAGAAACCTCGGTTCGCCCATCACGAGGGTTTGATCTAAAGGTTATAAGCACGAAAACATGGCATTCGGAACTTCCGAAGAAGAAGGTGGTTTTTCTTAAAATTATCATATAGGTTAGGTGCAAGAGGCCCATTAGGTGAACAATAATCCTTAATGACTG
This sequence comes from Mesembryanthemum crystallinum, assembly GCA_030267885.1. Classification (NCBI taxonomy): domain Eukaryota; kingdom Viridiplantae; phylum Streptophyta; class Magnoliopsida; order Caryophyllales; family Aizoaceae; genus Mesembryanthemum; species Mesembryanthemum crystallinum. Next base: position 16,760 of record BSSO01002888.1, read on the forward strand.
TGCACCATCCTACAGATCTTTGAGGCTATTTCCGGGATGCGGATTAACCTTTCCAAATGTAGTTTGGCCGGGGTTAACGTGGAGGGTGGGGTTCTTGAGTCTCTTGCCTCTTTAGTAGGATGTCAGGTCCAAAACTAGCCTCTCACTTACCTAGGAGTTCCCCTAGGGGGTAATCCAAGATCCCAGGCCTTTTGGGAGCCAGTCGTGTCTCGTGTAGCAGGGTGTCTAGATAGGTGGAAGGGTAGGTACTTCTCCTTGGGAGGGAGGATCATGATTTCGCAGTCATGCTTAGCGAGCATCCCTATCTACTACCTCTCCCTCTTTAGAGTTCCATTGGCTGTGGCTAAGACAGTTGAGAGGTTGATACGTGATTTCTTGTGGGCAGGTGCTGACTCCCTGACGGGGACAAGAGAGATCACCTTGTGAGTTGGGACCGAGTTTGCAGGCCTAAGACGGAAGGGGGTTTTTGGTCGGTTGGTGTCTAAGAACATTTCACTAGTGGGTAAGTGGTTATGGAAGTTGCCTTTGGAGGCTGGATCGCTATGGCACCGTGTCATCAAGAGCAAGTACGACCTTCAGTAGAATGGATGGGACGCTCTCCCTGGCTCCTTGGTTTCCTATGCGGCTCCGTGGAAGTTCATCTCACAGATATCTCGTCTTTTCTTTCCTATGGTGAAGTTCAAAGTGGGGAATGGCCATCGTGTCCGGTTTTGGGAGGATGTGTGGAAGGGGGATACCTCTTTTGCTTCCTTGTACCCTAGGGCATTCCACTTGTCCACTCTTCATGACGCTCCCATCGCTGCCTTCTTCTCGGCTGATGGCGCGTCTTGGAACCTACATTTCCGCCGGGCCCCCCATGACTGGGAAATGGAAGAGATAACCGCTTTGATTTCGACTCTAGACACTAGCAACCTCTCGGTTTCTACTGATGTTAGGGTGTGGGATGGGAACTCCTCAGGGAGTTTTTCTTGCCGGTCTTTCCTTCACAGTCTTAGCCTACCACAACAATACCCCACCTTCCCATTAGCCACATTTATTTGGAAGTCCAAAGTGCCCTTGAAGGTGCGTGCCTTCGTTTGGACCTGGTCCTAGGTAGGATTAACACTCATGATGTGTTACAGAGGCGCCGACCGGGGTGGTCCCTTTCTCCTAATCACTGTGTGATGTGCTGTCGGGA